>SJYC01067653.1:0-16039 GCA_006408675.1 Madoqua kirkii
ACACACACACACACACACACACACACACACACACACATATATATAAACTTCCCTGGTGGCTCAGATGGGAAAGCGTCTGCCTACAATGCAGGAGACCCAGGTTCAATCCCTGGGTTGGGAAGATCTCCTGGAGAAGGGAATGGCAACCCATTCCAGTATTCTTGCCCTCCTCCCCCCAAAAAAGGGCTCAAAGAAATATTTTTGGGACTTCCCTGGTGGTTCAGATGGTAAAGCATCTGCCTGTAATGCGGGAGTCCTGGGTTCGATTCCTGGGTCAGGAAGATCCCCTGGAGAAGGAAATGGCAACCCACTCCAGTACTCTTTCCTGGAAAATTCCATGGACAGAGGAGCCTTGAAGGCTACAGTCCATGGGGTCACAAAGAGTCGGACATGACTGAGCTACTTCATTCACTCACTCAAATATATATGAATGAATAAGAATATAAATAATGAGTATATATGTACATATATATACATATATACATATTCTCTTTTCAGATTCTTTTCTGTTATAGGTTATTACAAGATGCTGAATATAATTCCCTGTACTATACAGTAGGTTCTTGCTGTTCATCTATTTTACATATAGTAGTGTGCATCTGTTAATCCCAAATTCCCAATTTAGTCCATTCCCATCCCTTTCACCTTTGGTAACTGTAAGTTTGTTTTCTAAGTCTGTGATTCTATTTCTGTTTTATAAATAAGTTCATTTGTATCATTTTTCTAGATTCCATATATAAGTGATATCATATGGCATTTTTCTTTGACTCACTTGGTATGATAATGTCTAGATCCATCCATGTTGCTGCAAATGGCATTATTTCATTCTTTTTTATGGCTAAAGAATTCATCATTTACTGCAGAAACTTTGTATCATTTTTCCATATGCATAAAATTTACAACAGGAGAAATGATTTGGAATAGAAGAAAATAAATGCAAACAATACCAATCAGGTTTATCACTAGAAACAGGAAGATTTAGATCACCAGTCACTAAGAAGAGTTTTCTAGAAGTTTCTTGTAAGCATGACAGTTTACCTACTAGGTCAAAAATCATGCAAATAGGATTCATGCATGCTTTTAACAAAGCCACATAAATCATTAACTGTCTTCACAGGGGATTTCCAGGCTAAACCTTTAGCTAATTTAGTCCAATGGTCATTTCATCATACTTCCTTCTCATCTTTATCAGTTCAGATCCCAGAGATAAAACTGATCAGTTGAAGCACAGAACTAGATGGAAACCCTGGGCACAGAAAAGGCCACATAGTTCTTTTAAGGAACATTTACAGGCAAGAGAGCACCATTAAGGCACATTGAAAAAAAGCCCCAGAAACCATTTCTACCAGCAGATAGCATTCCTTCCCACTGGGGTGATGACTGTAGCCCCCCTGTATCTGCTAAAATTCTCCCATTCAACTGTGTTCTTCATCAAACCCACCTGAAAATGGGCATGACCTTTCCTCCATTCCAAGCTAGAGGAATGCAGCTGCTCAGGCTCTTTCAAATTCTTTACTTGTTATATTTTTCTCCTTCTCCTTCTACTGGCTTTAGGTAAAATGAAAAGAAAACTCCCCATCCAAATAAAAACTAGAGTCCTGTAAAATACTGATGAGGATTCAGGCACACGCTGATGATTAAAGAGATCACATTTCTGCTTATTTGTAAAAGGGAATGAAAACATCTGTTGAGACTGCACTGTACACGGCAGAAAACAATGGACGTTGTCCAAGATTTGAAAGGAATTTTTGCATCCTGAATTACATAGTACACCAACACTCAAAAATAGACAAACATTCTCAGGGTCTTATTTCCATAACTTGATACCTTTCTAGGTCTGAACAATTTACAGCAAGGAAAGGAAATGTATATCTACTTTGAAGACAGAGGAGAAATTTTAAAAGCGTAATCATTAAGTCACTATACAGGGACTTCCCTGGCAGTCCACTGGTTAAGCCTTTGCCTTTCCTGGCAGGGGGGTGAGGGTTCACCCCTGGTCAGGGAGCTAAGATCCCACATGCCTCAAGCAAAAAATATGGAATAGAAATGATATTGTAACAAATTCAATAAAGGTTTTAAAAATGGTCCACGTCAACAAATCTTCAAAAAAAAGTCACTAGAAAATAAACCTCTAGTTCAAGAGCAGCTTAAGAGGAGAAGGATGAAAAAGGAAAGGCATTGTCTTCAAATACCTTCCATCATTGGGCAGCTCCCCATGGTCTTTCAGCCACGTGACAGTGGGGATTAAGGTGTGATCATGTTTCACTTTGCATTCAAAGGACACAGTGCTCCCTCTCTGCACAACTGCATATTCAGGCTGTTTAATGATCCTTGTTGGTCTGAAATGGAAAGTTAACCGTTATCCATTGCCAAAGCTGGAGAATTTAACAAAATCAAAATACAGAGAACAGATTTGTGGTTACCAAGGTGAGGAGGGTGGGGGAGGGATGGATTGGAAGTCTGGGATTAGCAGATGCAAAATATTACATATAGGATGGATAAACAACAAGGTTCTACTGTGTAGCACAGGGAATTATATCCAATATGCCGTGATAAACCACAATGGAAAAGAATATGAAAAAGAATGTATGTATATATACACATATATACATATATATATATAGCTAAATCACTTTGCTGTACAGCAGAAATTAGCACATTATAAATCGACTATACTTCAATAAAACAAATTTTTTTAAAAACCTGGGGAATTTTCTTAAAGACACATAATACATAAAAAAGTTTGCCACCTTGCCTCACCTTTGATTTCCAGGTGAACATCATTCTTTGCCATTCCTAACTTATTCCGTGCAACACAGGTATAAGTTCCTGTACTGTCCTTCTGGGCCACAGGAATTTCCAAAGTTCCATTTTCATGTAAAACATAAATATCCTCACGAAGAGCACTCCCTTTAGCGTCCTTAAACCTTCATTATGAAAATGATCACAGTAAGAAGAAAAACACATCATGGTTTGAAGTCAGACATAAGATGCCCTGCTTAAGGTCAACACACCATGATCTGCATTGCCAGATGATGCTCACAGACTTCAACTCTGTGTAAGCATACTGCATGCGTGTCAGTGAGGGGGGCTGGGGTGGGGGTGGGGGTCAATGCAAAGAGAGGATGACAAACTGGAGGACTCAGTGATAAACTGCTTAAAGAATGAGGGTGACAATACTAAATACTTAAGTGATAATGTTCATTATGAGAGGTTCATAATTTAATAATCCCATTATCTATTTTATCTCTAATAAATGAAAAAACAGACAAAATGAAGACTGCTCCTTTTGACCTTTTCCTCCTACAGTGATGTGTTTGTAACTCCATCTGCAGAGATTTCAACATCAAGGTTACAAGGGTTGTACTTTTGAGAGTATAAATAGAAAAATATTCAGAGAGGAAAAAGAAACAAGCATACATGTTAAGTACATCTACATTCAGCTTCTGGGCTAGCATCAAGAGAAGTGACGATGGACTCACAGACTTAGAGAATGAACTTATGGTTGCAGGCAGAAGGGACAGTTAGGGAGTTTGGGATGGGCTTCCCTAAGGGCTCAGACCATGAAGGATCTGCCTGCAATGTGGGAGACCTGGGTTCAATCCCTAGATTTAGAAGATCCCCTGGAGGAGGGAATAGCTACCCACTCTAGGATTTTTGCCTGGAGAATCCCATGAACAGAGGAGCCTGACAGGTCCAGGGGTTGCAAAGAGTAGGACAAGACTGAGTGAATTTCACTTGGGATGGACATGTACATACTGCTATATTCAAAATGGATAACCAACAAGAACCTACTGTATATCGCATAGAACTCTGCTCAATGTTATATGGCAGCCTGGATGGGAGAGGGGTTTGGGGGAGAATGGATACACATATATGTATGGCTGAGTTCCTTTGCTGACTACTAGAAACTATTACAATATTGTTAATTGACCGTACCCCCAGCACAAAATAAAAAGTTCAGAAGAAGTGAGGATGGATGAAAAGAGGTGTAAGACTAAGCATTAACTCTTCTCCTTTGCTAGGAAATTTTCTGCATAAGCATCTGTGTTTGTGTTTTAATCCAATACCTGGCTTTAATCTCACAGCAAGAGATAAAGCCTCAAACAGTGTCTGCCAGCTGACAGAGGATCCATAAACGAATGTTCCATTTTTCTTTCACTCATTCTTTCTGACTGGTTGCCTCTCTGGGCCTTGTCTCTTTCAGCTCAGGCTAAAGTAAGCTGGGAGGAGGAACAGGACTAGTACCCGCAGGGATACGTGAAATGGAATGGTCTATAGAGAGAGTGAAAGACACGGAGGGAGCTTGGCTGGATCCAAGCCAGCATGCTCAGTGGGAGAACACTGGTAATAGCAAATTCTGTTTTTAAGCTTATGGACCCTGCTCTCACTTCAGATGATATTTTATGATCAAGGGATGTCCCTCAACCTATCTCTCCAGCCATCATCCATGACATCCCAGGTGATATCATGGCATTGTAATTTTAATTTTTTTCAAAAACATTTATATATCCCTCTAGGGTGGACAAAGCATACTGCCAAGAAGATTATCCAAGTGACAGTATTTAGCACAGAGCAAGTCACTAATAAATATTTGTGAATACATTTAATAATTAATAAGATGATGGATTCTCCCCTGCTTTTTCTCCTATCTGTGCTCTGACTAAAACCCTACATACTGAGAAACTTGAAAGCTCTAACAAATGTAAATATGACAAACAGGACCACTACTTACCACTCGATGGTAGGCAGAGGAGACCCAAAGAAGGCACAGTCCAGTAAGGCAGGTCTGTTTGCAATGACCGATAGAGTGTGTTTGCAGATGTAAGGATTCGTGGTGGCTCAGCTAAAAATGTTGTGAAAAGGTAAAGTAAATATTAAGATAAAATAAACATTTAGGCCCACTGTGTATTTCTGCATCTTTTTAAGGTCATTAGAGTTCATAGTAAGGCACAGCCAATATATCTCTCCCCTTAAGTTCTCAGGCAGGTATGACCCTACTGGTCACTCAAGGTGGAAAAACACAAGTTTTCTCCCTCTGCCTCACGTTTGCATCTTACTCAGGCATAGCTTATGATAACTGATTTCTTTATATCTCCTACTACACTGTGAGTTCCTTGCAGGCAAAGAATGGGACTTTTTACTGTCTTCTCTCCATAAATCAGCACAGTACCTGGCACAAAATAATGACTAAATACATTTTTGTTGAATGGCCCATCAGAACACACACGTTGGCAGGAAAAGCAGAACGCTTTTTTCTGGTTGTCAAAACACAACCAGAATCAGAACTGCTTCCTATACATCCATCAACATCGTGATGGCTCCGCTCTGCATGTGATTTTACTGACCTTCATTTCAAGCATGAAGGAAAAAATGCCACATATTGGTTGGCTTCCTGACTGTAATTCTATTTGAAAGGGAGTCTACTCCACTTAAAGAGTTGAAATATAATTCCTTGGTATCATGAAAAACATTCTCATATAAATTTTACTTCGAGCAAATCTATTTTGGTCATTTTTGCTTTGTAAGGGAAATATAATATTCACAAAAACCAATCACTTCAGAACATTTATATCATAGTTTTCTAAACATACTATTATGAATTGATAAATAAATGTACATCTGTGAATTAGATCAATGCTAAACATTATGATTAACAACTGATTTTCAAAAATCAGAATCATGAAATTTTCATTTGTCTTGTCAGTTTCTAAGGATGGTACAATAGTCACATTCAGTTATTAAGAGCAAACCAATGCTCTTTTCCTTTTGAGAGGTTTGACACAATGTAACCATCAGATTGTATCTTATCTATCTTCCTATATCCCTTCCAGCTCCAAGTTCTATGCCACTGCATGCTGCTGCTGCTGCTGCTGCTGCTAAGTCACTTCAGTTGTGTCCGACTCTGTGCGACCCCATAGACAGCAGCCCACCAGGCTCCCCCGTCCCTGGGATTCTCCAGGCAAGAACACTGGAGTGGGTTTCCATTTCTTTCTCCAATGCATGAAAGTGAAAAGTGAAAGTGAAGTCGCTCAGTGGTATCCGACTCGTAGTGACCCCATGAACTGTAGCCTGCCAGGCTCCTCCATCCATGGGATTTTCCAGGCAAGAGTACTGGAGTGGGGTGCCATTGCCTTCTCCATGCTACTGCATAGCAGATGCTTAATGTATTTCTGCTGAATGAATGAAAAACAACAATGGTCATTAACTGAATTTGCCATGTCTTTAATAAAAGGAGAGCTTACCCAGCACATTTACAAATGCATTTGCCAGTAAATATCCATATTCGTTAGAGGCATTGCACTGATACACTGCACTTGATCTTTCTTGAACTTTGGAAAAAATAATGGTGTCGCCATCTATTTTTCTGCTGGGGTCATCAGGGGCAACTGTTTGGACATAAAAACAAAAAGTATACACTCATTCCTATTTACTTAAAAGATGTACACGTTGAGGTCTAATTTAGAGTAAGCAGAAGACTGATCTAGGTATATGCAGTAAGAAAGAAAACCAACAACCAGGCAGCAACCATTACCTTCCTTCCTCAGAATTTAGCTATCACTATCAGCAGCAGTATGCTCTTGATATCCATTCAGTTTTAAATGGATTGATTCTTTTCAATATTATTTTGACAGAGGTAGGGGAAAAAAACCGCAAGTTAGGTGTAAATTGCAATACAAATTCAGGAAAACATTACCTTGTTCACAAAAAATTAATTTATGAGAAGGAAAGTTAATTATCAAGTGTTAATCACTCAGTTGTA
Organism: Madoqua kirkii; assembly: GCA_006408675.1. Classification (NCBI taxonomy): domain Eukaryota; kingdom Metazoa; phylum Chordata; class Mammalia; order Artiodactyla; family Bovidae; genus Madoqua; species Madoqua kirkii. The sequence goes on from SJYC01067653.1 coordinate 6,764, forward strand.
TCCAACTGTTTATGACCCCATGGACTATAGCCCACTAGGCTCTTCTGTACATGGAATTCTCCAGGCAAGAATACTGGAGTGGGTTGCCATTTCTTCCTCCAGAAGATCTTCCTGATCCAGGAATCCAACTTGGGTCTCCTGCAGTGCAGGCAGATTCTCTACTGTCTGAGCCACCAGGAGGAGATAGCAAAACATAGTCCAAAAATATAAAACCCTGTATATCATCTGAACTTGTATATTTTAAAAGCCTCTTATTGAAACATATATGTAAATAAGTATAGGGTTAATTATCAAATGTGAAAATATGTATTTTCCTGCTTTGGCAATTAGGGAAGCTAAAGTAGAAAAAACTCTGTGAAATTTCTCTTAAAGGTAGCAGTTTCAGCTAAATCTCTCAAGTATCTAAAAAAAAACGTTAAGACCACAGTTGATCCTATCTAAAGTGGAAAGAGACAAGTTGGTAATATATGAGAATTCAGTCCAATGCATGATCAACAATTTGGAAATGCCATGCTATTGTACGTATATTTACTTTTTTAGGGTGTAACCTTACATGGCTTTAAAAGTGCACTAAAAGGGGTATTAGGTATCTGTCTCAGCATGCTGACCAAAACCAACTCTAAATAACAGCACCCATATATGCACTATCCCAGATAAACCATAATGGAAAGGAATAAGGAAAAAAAAGTCTAGGTACGTATAACTGAATCACTTTGCTGTAAAGCAGAAATTAACATGGCATGGTAAATGAACTATACCTCAGTAAAATAAATTAAAACAATAAATAACAGCACCCTTCCTCTTAAACTGCTCTTGGAACCTGAACCACTTACTAGCCCGTACTTACATTCTAAACACCATTTCTCCTCTTTGATGACAGGAAAAGGATGGGCACCTAAGACATATTTATTACTGCCTTTAGACTCCTTTATCACTTTAAAAAGTTTCATCTGTGCGTTATTAATGAAAATAAATAACAAAAGACATCACACTAGTGTTACGCATCCTTGTTTAACCACACATATTCAAAGTATCATGCCCACTCTTTCTCATTCTGCATTAGTTTCTTCTGAGGCTGAGCAAGTTACTCTAAACTTAGTGGCTTAAAACTACACACATTGACTCTCACACCATTCTGTACGTAGTTGTATGTCTGACATTCCCATCACAACTGATAGCTAACTTAGAAAATCATCTTAGTATAGCACATGGAACGCTGCTCAACATTATGTGGCAGCCTGGACGCAAGGGGTGTTTGAGGGAGAATGAATACATGTGTATGTGTGACTGGTTCCCTTTGCAGTTCACCTGAAACTATCACAACACTGCTTGCTAACTGGCTATACCCCAATAAAGTAAGTAAGTGTTATCACTCAGTCGTGCCCCACTACACACATTGACTCTCACACCATTCTGTACGTAGTTGTATGTCTGACATTCCCATCACAACTGATAGCTAACTTAGAAAATCATCTTAGTATAGCACATGGAACGCTGCTCAACATTATGTGGCAGCCTGGACGCAAGGGGTGTTTGAGGGAGAATGAATACATGTGTATGTGTGACTGGTTCCCTTTGCAGTTCACCTGAAACTATCACAACACTGCTTGCTAACTGGCTATACCCCAATAAAGTAAGTAAGTGTTAGTCACTCAGTCGTGCCCCACTCTTTGTGACCCCATGGACTGCAGCCTACTAGGCTCCTCTGTCCATGAGATTTTCCAGGCAAGGATACTGGAGCAGGCTGCCATTTCCATCTCCAGGGGATCTTCCCAACCCAGGGATTGAACTCAAGTCTCCTGCACTGCAGGCAGATTCTTTATTGACTGAGCTATACGGGAAGCCCTATACCTAAAATAAAAATTTTTTAAAGTAAAAAAAATCAAATCAAAAGAAAAACAAACAAACAAAAGGAACAAAAACTATTCTCTTAGACAGTCCAGTTACTTCAGCTAGTGATGGAGTGAGCCACAGTATTTTGAGTTGGCAGACTTCCCTGGGTCCAGTGGTTAAGACTCCCTGCTTCCATTGCCTGGGGCATGGGTTCGATCCCTGGTTGGGGAACTAAGCTCCTGAATGCTGTGTTGTGGCCGGAAAAAAAAAAAAAGAAAGAAAGAAACAATTGTACCTTAGCTCACATCCACTGTTTAAGATTCTAATGATTTCAAAATGGCCTTAAGGAACATGTTCTTCCAACCAGAAGAAAAATACAAGTTTCAGTTCCTTGCACAGAGTATAGATTTCCTCAGCAGAGGAATGACATGCCACACGGGCCTAGGAAGCGGATGAGACCTGTGGCTGGCTGTCAGGTACCCTGAGAATGCAGCATCCCTCAGGGAGGCCTGTGTTCCCTGTCCTGCATCCCAGGTCTAGGATCATCTCAGCCTTGCCGACTCGCACATTCTCAGCACTGCCCTTCCACTGCCTCGGCACAGCGTGCTGGGACAGAGGAGCATCTCCCGAGTCTCCTCTGTCAATTATTCTCAGTGCTTTGGGCCCAGCAGCTGGGCTCCATGTGCGTTCTGACTGCACTTCTGTGGACCCACCAGGCACTGGAGGGCTGGGAGTCCCTCCCAGGTCCTTGAATATACCGAGCTCTTACAAGCTACACCACTGTGTGTTTAATGGGGATAGAGCTCCAGTTTTTCATGGTGAGGAAGTTCTGGAGATCTATTTCACAACAGTGTGAAAGTACTGTAACACTACTGAACTGTACTGTTAAAAATGATTAAGACGGTAAATTTTCTGTTATGTGTGTGTGTGTGTTTTGACTGAAGTATAGTTGATTTACATTGTTGCACCAATCTTGATATACAGCAAGTGATTCAGTTTTACACATATATACATTATTTTTAAAATAATTTTTTCTATACTGCGTTATCCCAGGAAATTGGATATAGTTCCCTGTGCTAGACAGTAGGACGTGTTATGTGTTTTTTCAACCACAGTAAAAAGTTACCTCGCCATGAACATGGAAGACCAGCTCAACTCACAAAGCCACTAGGACCATCTTCCCCTGGTGGGGGTTCATCAGGCACAACACACACCATTTAGAACAGCTTTTATGTAGCCCACAGCTTGTTTTTTTTTTTTCCTGCTATCAACTCTTTCCAATCTGTTTTTTTTTCTCTTTAACCTGAGAGGCCTCTGAGTGTATCTGCTTTATTTTTGCTAAATGGAGCAGCCTCCAAATATCTATTTTTGGAGATGTATTTAGGAATCAAATAAGCCCTCTAGCTAAGAGTAATAAGAGTAAATAAGCACATATTTCTCCATGGGGGTTTGGTCTACCAGCCAAATGCTGGTTTGGTTTTCCTTGAGTACTTAACTAAAGAAACACCAACAAACCCGGAACCGTCACAGTGACATATGGGAGCTCAGCAGGTACTGGACACAGAATAAAACCCCTGGTGCAGAGAGATTTGAAGCCTTTGAATTCTGTGTCCTGGCTACTGAGTGGGAGTAACTCTCCAGTATCTAAACTCAAATTGCCCAAACAAATAATAATTAATTCCAGGAATACCAACTTCGATTGCTATAAATGCACACTGGGTAAAGAAATTTAAGAGCACAGACATCCCCACTGTACAAAGCCCCAGAGGTGAGGTTCAGAACTGGGGTGACAGTCTTCCAATAATACTTTCTTTTATTCTACTCTTCCTGACATGGCTGGTCAAAATCATGAATGTTTCCAACACTTAGAAAATAAGAAAAACAATAAGTGCCAGTATACAAGTAAAAACTACTATCAAATTTTAAAATATTTTTGTATCTAATACATAGTTTTATTTTAAAAAGAGCTTCATGAAACAGACTAAGGAGAAAAACGTATATGTATCTCGAAGGTGAGAAACTAAAGACTTAGTGGTTTGTTTAATGTACAATTACCACTCAGATTTCCTGAGTTAGTCTCCTCTATAAACATCTCCTGAAATCTGAACATCTGTGCATAATGTAGAACAAATCTCTGAATGAAGAGATGAATTTTCGTCTTCATCTAGGGATTACATCCCCTGTGAAGGGATGGCCACTGAGCTCTTTTGAAAAAAGATGACGTGGTGGAAGCTTGGCGAGTCCTAGACCACATCTCCTTCCCTCTGCCTGCTTACTACGCATCACTGCCTTTCAATCCCTCCCTCCACATCAGCAGAACACGGAACTGTGGCGGGAGGAGGCCTTCTGTCCACTCTCATTCTCTTCATTCCATCCCCTTCTTATCTTTTAGAGAAAAGGGGACTTTTTCATACTAATCGTACTTTATCATACTAATAAAAGTACAATCTTACAGATGCTCCACTTGGAAGAATCCAAGAGATCTACCTCAATTCACAAGAAAGTGAAATGAAGTTGCTCAGTCGTGTCCAACTCTTTGGGACCCCACGGACTGTACCTTATCAGGCTCATCAGCCTGCTCACTACGCATCACTGCCTTTCAATCCCTCCCTCCACATCAGCAGAACACGGAACTGTGGCGGGAGGAGGCCTTCTGTCCACTCTCATTCTCTTCATTCCATCCCCTTCTTATCTTTTAGAGAAAAGGGGACTTTTTCATACTAATCGTACTTTATCATACTAATAAAAGTACAATCTTACAGATGCTCCACTTGGAAGAATCCAAGAGATCTACCTCAATTCACAAGAAAGTGAAATGAAGTTGCTCAGTCGTGTCCAACTCTTTGGGACCCCACGGACTGTACCTTATCAGGCTCATCTGTCCATGGGATTTCCAGGCAATAGTACTGGAGTGGATTGCCGTTTCCTTCTCCAGCGGATCTTCCCAACCCAGGGATCGAACCCAGCTCTCCCGCATTGTAGACAGACGCTTTACCATCTGAGCCACCAGGGAAGTCCTCAATTCACAGGGGGGATGATTAAAGATCTACAAGCATTAGGCTCTCCCACTGTCTCCCAGGACAAGGTCAGGAATCTTGGTGTCCACAGCCTTGACCTTGGACATTTTCTTTCTGATCTTGGGTTCTATTTTCACACTTTCCCAGACACTGTGGGTTACACAGTAAAAACTAGGAGTTCTTTTTTGGCACCAGCACCTTTGCAGCTGTGTTTTTGACTTCTGCAGGTGGTTTCAAACATATTTTATGCAAATTCCATATTGAATACTTTTTTGTTTTTGTTTCAAGGAAAGTTTAAAGTAACCTGGTCAGTCCTAGGGGGATAGAGCTTTGAAAGACATTGAGATTAGGGCCCTGACTCTTTCTGAATGAATTCTTCCAGTTTTGTAAAACAGTAGGTGCCAGGTCTTAAATGCACAGTCACAAACTAGCAACACTATATTTTGCTAACAAATCCCAAGTCTGACCCTTTCCTGTTCTGACCCACCTTCTCCTTTTACTGGCAGCCAGAACCTACAGAGGTGGGGCAGGGGAGAGAGTGCCAATGTCCTGAGGTGACTGTCTACATGTCAGCAGCGGGGAGGTATCTGGTACTGTGGTCCTCTGGTAATGTTCTGTTGCATGGCGCCTGGTGGGGAGGTCAGGCACCTGGTGGGATGCTGCACTATGATGCTGCAGAAGCACAGTTGTTCCTGCCCACATCGTTCAGCATATGGTCTGGCCAGAGTTTCTGCAACCTCCTAGGGAGAAGGTGGCAACAAGCCAGCCTGTGCTCCCAACTAACCTTTGAGGTCGACTCTGGCTCCCCCTTTAATCCTTACCATGCCGATTCTGTGTCATATATTGTAGCAGATCTTGCTATCTCCTGCTTTCTCCGGTCTCTCTGCCATCCTTTGTTCTTGCCCTATCACTGCTGAATGTATCTGGTGCAAACTCAGCAAACTACAGATGACAAGCTTCAGTCTCTTGTTTCAGAATGGTCCCCAAACCTCAGTTCTATTTAGAGGCTTCTGAATTAACAGGTAAACTATCAAGCAGGGCGGACAGAGGAGAGGCAGGAGGCTCCTCAAACTTCTACAGATTTTTGGACAGTTTTCTTCTTCATTTACACCCTATCTTGGATCAGGGAGGTCACTGCAAGGAGGGGGCATATAGAGTTCACTTTAACTAGCTGTTTAAGACTCAGTGTCTCAAATGAACTTATTTATAGGAAGACTCACAGACATAGGGAACAGATTTATAGGTGGGGAGAGCTGGGGGAATGGATTGGGAATTTGGGATTAGCAGATATAATCTATTACATTTAGATTAGATAAACAATAAGGTCCAACTGTTGAGCACAGGAAACTATATTCAATATTCTGGGATAAATTGTTAACAGAAAAGAAAACAAAAAAGAATGTATATACAGGTATAACTGAATCACTCTGTTGTACAGCAGAAATTTACACAAATCAACTATACATGAATACAATTAAAACATTTTAAGAAATTGAACATTGAAAAAAATTTTTAATTATTTAAAAATTTAAAAAACAGACTTAGGGTCTAGCCAAGAAGTCATTCACCAGAAGCTGTAGAGGGACCAGTGGCTGAGAGTGGGGGTGGGGAACTGTACTGCCCCTGCCTTGCCCTCCTGCAGAGAGCTGTGAGTCCCCACCAGGTGCCTCAAATCCATCAGCTTTCAATTCTGAGATTACAAACAGTAATCCATCCATTTTTAGCTTGGCCTCCAGATGTGAAGGGAGACACTTCCCAGGGACACTTCTCATCAGTTCAGTTCAATTCAGTCACTCAGTCATATCTGACTCTTTGCAACCCCATGGACTGCAGCATGCCAGACCTCCCTGTCCATCACCAACTCCTGGAACTTACTCAAACTCAAGTCCATCAAGTCGGTGATGCCATCCAACCATCTCATTCTCTGTCATCCCCTTCTCCTCCCACCCTCAATCTTTCCCAGCATCAGGGTCTTTTCCAATGAGTCAGCTCTTTGCATCAGGTGACCAAAGTATTGGAGTTTCAGCTTCAGCATCAGTCCTTCCAATGAATATTCAGGACTGATCTCCTTTAGGATGGACTGGTTGGATCTCCCTGCAGTCCAAGGGACCCTCAAGAGTCTTCTCCAAAACCACAGTTCAAAAGTATCAATTCTTTGGTGCTCAGCTTTCTTTGTACACTTCTCATCACCTCGATATAAACAGGCAGCATCTGCTCCTGGCAATGGGTCCCGGGCTTTGCTGCCAGGCTGCACGGCATTCTCTCTTCCTACCTGTCCACCAGAGTGCCGTCTCTGAGGCACACCAGAGGCAGAGGGGCCCTTGATCTTCAGGCATCATCAACTCTGATCCCAGCTCTGCTGAGTCTCTTAAGACATACTTTCGGGATGGAAGAAATCAACTGGTTTTGAACCTGATTTGAGAGATTTCGTTCTAACTCTCTGCTCTGGACCCAATCAGATGATCTGGGGTTACAGAAGATAGGTTCGACTTGTCTCCAGGGACCTACACTCCATCCCCCAAATGCCAGCCTTTCATAGTTGATCCTTCCCCCAAATATTTCATTTAAAGGGGAATGTCTATGAGTGCAACTTCCAAGCTCATTTTAAAAATTGAAGTCTAGTTGACTTACAATATGATATTAATTTCAGGTGCACAACACAGTGATTCAATATTTTATAATAGATTATACTCCAAATAAAGTTATAAAATACTGGCTATATTCCCTGTGCTGGACATTACACCCTTCAGTATTACTTATGTTATACCCAAATAGTGTAAAACTCTCAACAGCTGGAGTTACAGGTTCCCTGAGAGGCACCACCTGTGCCTTGTTTGGAAGAATCACAAGCTGAGAGAACCAGAAGGAAAGATCAGCTTCCTTATTTTATCTCCCCTCATCCCTGTGTCACTGACCCACCTACATCTCAATTTCCCCCTGCTTCTGATTGCATTCTGACTGCTGAGCTTGAGGATTTATCTTTTCAACATTCCCTGGCTCCCCAGTTTCCCCACTGAGAAATGATGGATGCCCCCTCCCACTTGTCAGTTTCACTGAGGCCAGATCTCAGGGGTAAGTTTAACCTTCCATAAATCGGCACAGAATCTCTGAGCTATGAAACTTGGTACCGAAAATGCTGAGTGTGCTCTATCCCTTATTGCCATTCTGAATACATTCCTACCAGAAAACTTACTTTTTAGTTCAGGGCTTCCTTCCACTTCTCAGTTTTCACTCATATGTCCCTGAGAGTGGCAACAGCTTCTTAATGCACAACCACAAAATATTCTGCAGTTTTTCCTGATTCTGATCCTAGTTAAAATTCGGAGTAGAAATATCCAAACCCATTTTGTTGGACTTTTTAGTATCTGTGCTCTCCCAGGAACATATTTCCTTTTATAATGAACACAGGCTGTCTGATTCTGAGCATCTGATAAAGACTGTGTTGTGTGACAAACTATTAATAAACACTCACAGAAGTGGGTCTCTCACTCTACCTAGACCTGGAGCAGTAAGACCTTGATGGTGAGAATTATCAGGAACTTGGGTTATTTAAAATCTGCCAGTATTTTTCAGATTCATCTTAGAGTGAAGACTATTCCATGAAAGCCAGTTTAATGGATCTTTTGGGTATGGGAGAGTAGAACCAATTTTTGATTCTGGCTTGGAGGCAATGAAGGGCTTCCCTGATAGCTCAGTTGGTAAAGAATCTGCCTGCAATGCATGAGACCCCAGCTGGATTCCTAGGTCAGGAAGATCTGCTGGAGAAGGGATAGGCTACCCACTCCAGTATTCTTGGGCTTCCTTTGTGGCTCACCTGGTAAAGAATTCGCCTGCAAAGCGGGAGACCTGGGTTTGATCCCTGGGTTGGAAAGATCCTCTGGAGAAGGGAAAGGCTACCTACTCCAGTATTCTGGCCTAGAGAATTCCATGGACTGCATAATGTATGTATGGACTGTATAGTCCATGGGGTCTCAAAGAATTGAACTCGACTGAGCGATTTTCACTTTGGAAGGAATGAGGAGTCAAGCCGCTCTATATCATATCTTAATTCTGAAAGTTGTCTTAAGAATGATCTCAGTAATGCTTGGGGAGGGAAGACAGGTCAAAGGCAGAACATCCAGCATACGACTGAGGTCAGAAGATATGTTCTTCTTTGGGCATTAAATGGAACAGTGACCTCTCAAGACTGGAGAACTTGGGAACATCTGAGCGCTATTAGGAATGGGCCTAATAATTTAAAACCTCTTCAAATTAAGACAGCCGTATTTCTTATTGCCATATCCACTGTCTCTATTCCTAGCCTCCCTAACACCTCCTCCAACTCCTGTGATGTTTCCACATCACTTGACATTTTGAACAAAGAAGATAATGTGAACTTTCCAGTGGGTGTTTATTTCTCATCCTGTCACTGTTCCTATGACGCACA
>SJYC01067654.1:0-28896 GCA_006408675.1 Madoqua kirkii
ATGGCATCACCACTCGATGGACATGAGTCTGGGTGAACTCCGGGAGTTAATGATGGACAGGGAGGTCTGGCGTGCTGCAATTCACGGGGTCACAAAGAGTGGGACATGACTGAGAGACTCAAATGAACTGAAGAAATCCTCCTAGCATCTCACTCTAACACCACCCTTTTTACTTATAGGACTGAACTAAATCTAAAGGACTAGAGGGATAAAAGCACAGAAAGATAAACACACAATTTTGCAAGCACTTTGAAAGGCTCTCAAAATCCAATAAAGGTTTACAATGATGTCAATAATATGAAATAAACTAATAGAAACCGGAGAAAAGAACCATTCCCTTCATAAAACTTACCAAGATTCCTCTTAATGGCAAATTCTCAGTGCATTTGAAAAGACTGTTAGATGTGCAAACATATAAACTATGTACTTTTTAAGGACCTCAATTATATATAAGGCATCAATGTAGTAAGGACCAATTATATTTCTGATTTACAGAAAAGACCACCTCACTTATTATCTTGTACTACAAGTAAATATTGCTTTAAAATCTAACCTAAGTGGAACTTAGGCAAAACATTTAGAGAACGTATTGGCATAATAAATGACTAAGAATCAAGACCACACCACAATTAAGGGAGTCTCAGGAAAAGTACTATCTGTTTTTCAAAAATCCTTTATCTGATACCCACACTGAATCTTACATAGTAGCTCTGAGACCTTAATGAGTACCTCTCACTCCTATGACCTCTGACATCACCACTCTTCCTGGTTTTTGAAAATGAAAGTCGCTCAGCCATGTCCGACCCTTTACGACCCCATGGACTATACAGTCCATGGAATTTTCCACAGAATTCCATATTCATATTCATGTATTAAATAGCATATACATGTCATATATGGATATGGAATTCTTCAGGCCAGAATACTGGAGTGGGTAGCCTTTCCCTCTCCAGGGGATCTTCTCAACCTACAGGTCAAATCCAGGTCTCCTGCATTGCAGGCGGATTCTTTACCAGCTGAGCCACAAGGGAAGCCTAGGAATACTGGTGTGGGTAGCCTATTCCCTCTCCAGCAGATCTTTCCAACCCAGAAACCAACCAGGCTCTCCTGCACTGCTGACGTATTCTTTACCAACTGAGCTATCAGTGAAGCCCAATAAGCAATAGTCATGAATAATAATAATATTTGAAATAATAATTAAGTAATAATTAAGACTGGATAAAAGATCAGCATACTTCATGACTACATCAAGAAGGAGATCCCAAAGCACTACACAAATTGTTTCTGAAAATAGTTTATTTCTGCCTGAAATACAGGGTCCAATGACTAGGGCTTTAGAATACTTACAATGGAGAGGGCTGGGGTGATATTAGCATGATACCAAATTTCTACTACATATCATCCTTAATCCTTGTATCCTGCTTAGTCTTCTTGAGAAAAAAAAATCCATATAATTTAAAATTAATGCAGTATACATCTGACTATAAAATATGTGAGGCAGAACACCCTTGCTCCAAAAACAGAATGAAAAGCCAAAACCAAACAAACAAACAAAAAAATCTTTTTAAAGAAAAGAAAGCAAATGAAATAAAACAGAAACAGTTAAGGCAGCATATGCAGTCAAACAAAAAAGGCCAGGACACCAAGCCTGCCTGTGTTACAGTAAGGGCACAGACACAGTCGTCTCACTGAGGCTTTTCCAAGGAGCTCCAGATCACCCCTAGGGAAACACTCTGCCTGCATGAAGATTTTTTATAAGAAAGAATTTAAAACGGATAGAAATTTAAGATTTTAGGAAAGCATTTTTAAAAAGGCATGCCTATTTATATACATCTGGATGGGTGTGTTAGTCACTCAGTCGTGTCCAACTTTTAGTAACCTCATGATGGCCTGTAGCCCACCAGGTTTCTTTGTCCATGGAATTCTCTAGGCAAGAATACTGGAGAGAGTTGCCATTTCCTTCTCCAGGGGATTTTTCTGACCCAGGAATTGAACCCAGTCTCCCGCACTGCAGGCAGACTACCAACTGAGCCGCCAGGGAAGCCTGGTGGGCACTCAACACTGAAGACACCCGGATATTGAGGATCTATTGCTGCCTTCACCAACCCAAGGCTAGCAAATTTGTTCACTTTCCTCCTTTGTTCCACTGCCAATAAATGCCTTACTACAAAATAGGAACAATATGGGGCTTCACTCTGCCAGTGAGCTTTATGAATTAAACTGGAATTAGGATGGTTCCTAGGTGACGCAGTGGTAAAGAATCCGCCTGCTAATGCAGGAGACGTAAGAGACATGGGTTAGATCCCTGGGGTTGGGAAGATCCCTTGGAGAAGGAAATGGCAATCTACTCCAGTATTCTTGCCTGGAAATTCCACAGACAGAGGAGCCTGGCAGGCTATAGTCCATGGGGTCACAAAGCTGGGCATAACTAAGCACACAGCACAGGCACGTACACAGAATGCCCACAGCCCTCTGTTGTCCATACACAAGCCACCCTCCCTATGCCTTACAGCACCACTTCTAAGAGGTGGGGCTCCTTCTGCATTAGGTTACAAACATTTTTTTGCCCCCTTTACTAGGAACCTCTTTCTGAGCCTATCCTCCTCACACTGAATTAGTACTAATGGTTTATGTTTCTTCCCCCAGGGCCTAAATCTTTATTTGTTCCTATTAAATATCACACTGTTTAAAAATCTCCTAAATTTCAACTTGCCCTGATTAGTCTGAATTATACAATGCAAATTAGACCTCTCAACAAGGCTTGATCTTGAAATGCAATAAACGTAATCGCAACTGATTAAGTTAAATTATGCTACCACAGAAGGTAGACTTTACATATTTCATATGCTTCCAAGCTATAATGAACTCAAAATTGTACCCTAAATATACCCAGAGTTATGCTTTTGTGAAAAATACAGTATCTACCACTCATTAAGTGTTTACTATGAATCAGGTACTGTCTTAACGTTTTACATGCATTCTTACTTAATCCCCAGAAGGTAGATGGTATCACCACAGTCAAGAGCAGATCACATTCGACTGTACCAAGATCCTATCCCTGAACCACCATACTAGAGAGGTATGATCATGCTATTAGCTATCTATGGTTTCACATGCAAAATAAATTCAAGAACAGTTATTATTACCATAGCTTTAACATGTTGACCGATGTGTTATAAAATAAATTTGACATGGCTGGTTATTCAAAAAAAATAAACCTATACATTTCCTACACATTTAATTCAAAATTTAGTTTAAGGTGCAATTTTCTAGATCGTGTAAGTCTAGTCTACAAGTCTAGATTTAGCTGTCACTCACTAATGCAAATTACCCAGAAGACATCAAATTTCTCATCTCTACCCCTGTGGTCCCTGCCACTACCAATGCTCAAACTGGTCTTCTTGCAGTTTAACAGTTTTTCTTAAACCAGATCAGAACACTGTTAAAATACAAAAAGCATACATAGTTGCCCACTCTCAGTGGAACAAAGGTCAAACTTCGACAAAATGATCAAAAGTAATATACCTTATGTTGTAGGTATCAATTGTCTCCATTTTACAGAGGCAGAAACTAAAGCTGAAGGACTAATTTTTTTCCATACTCCACATCTATCTATCGGTACACTGGTCATGCAATAGCCTCTATTTCAAAACCTCTTCCCACAATCACCCTCCTTCCTCGTTTTGAGAAATTCTAATCTCTCATGTGAACTCCAATTCTTTAATGCTGCCAATCCCGAAATTTCATTATGATTTTTTTCTACCAAGAGATGCAAGACATTATTAGTATCTGTGGCTCATCTTAGCAAAGGACAGCAGTGGGGCTGTTAAGACTTTACACATATTTTACATATAGACATACATACATTTATTTGGGTGTGTATGTCTAAAGTCGCTGAGCTATAAGTTCCATTTTACTAGTTTAAATTGATTTAGTAAAATTTGATTACATTTCCATCTATTTCATAATTTTACTTCCCAACAATTTTTGTCATCAGTAAAACACTTGACGTTTGACTCCTCTAAGTTCAACAAACTTTTCCCTTATATTTCACCAAAATGGTTAATTTAAATGAGCACATATGTGTTATCATTATTTTCTTCTAAGAGCAAGGGCCAGTAAGATCAATGGCAAATGACAATGCAGGGTTTTTTTTTTTTAAATGAAAATAATGAAAGAGAAGACAGCATTTTAATAGTCTCAAGTAGACAATGATTATCTGGCATTGGTGCAAGACTGCGTAAATGTCTAGAAGGTAACAAAACTCATCCTGAGTAGGATGGTGGCAACAGCAGCTGAAACAAAAGAGGAAAACCAACTATCAATTTCCTTAAGTCTTCAACTTCTTAAAGAAAACTCCTCTTCACTTTTTAGTCACTACTTAGCAAAACCATCAATGGCCAAAAGCAAGTATAGTTTATTGTTCCTGTTTTTAATGAATCAACCAACATTCTTAAAAGAAAAAAAAAAAGATTTATACAGTCTGAAGGAAAGGTAGAGCATCCATAAATAAAACTGGACTCTAATATGGAAGTTAAATTTAGCATAGCATGCTTGGAGTTCAGAGAGTCCATTTATAAGGTAAAAGTTAGGAAAAGTTAGGTTAAACATAACACTGGTACTTTTAAACACCTTTTTTGAGAAATGGGATGGGATTTTTCTATCACTGCTAATTTACTTAGAAATTACATGCTTTCCCAAGTTAAATCCACCCTTCTAAATACAGAGTATGCTCAAAACATTCAACCAGCTACCTTTAATCATATAATAAGATTTCTGGTCTAAATTTATTTTGTTAAATTTCTTTATTCTAATCAGTTGTCCTTCAAAGCTAAGAACAAAAAATACTTTTTCTAAATATGTTCAAATCAGGGAAGAATATATTTAATCACAAACAAAAAAAATAAAACTAAGGAAACTAAAACACTAAAAAATTTTGTTACATTATTCAAACACTGTTAATACTATTCCACTACCTAAAGGATCAACTTAAACTAATTTAGCTTTGATGTAATTTACAATCTCCCTTTTTTGGTTCTAGCCATTCAACAAACATTTTATTGCGCATTTACCCTATGTCACTGTTCTACATATAAGGGAAACAATACATCTTAGCTCCTGAGCTCAGTAAACATCCAGTCTAATAAAAGTGAATAAAAGAAAAAGGTAATTAAGTCTGACAGAATTCATAATATTTACTAGTTACTGAAGCGTTTTCTTTATCTCCAAAAATTCTTTGCTACTTTTCCCACCAGGAGGCGGAACTTAACTCTCCTCATAAGCAGTAACTTACTTCTAGCTACAAATAGTAATTATTCAGTGGGGAAACCTGGCCGTCACCCCCTAAACTGAGTGGCCAAGTATCACCAGTACTAAGACATGCTGAGATGATGTCCTTCCCAGTATGATGTGATTAGAAAGGCATTTCTCCTGTATCCTTCCCCAAATTCCATAACCTCAATCGAATCATGAAAAAGCAACACACAAACCAAACCAACAGAGAGTGGAGAACAGACCTGGCAGTGCTTCCCAAAACGCCAGTCAGGAGGAACAAGGAAAGGCAGACTATAGGGGACTAAAGAAACGCAACAACTGAATGCAACAGGCATCCCAACCTGACCTTTCAACAGAGAAAGAATGCGAGAGAAATACAGATGAAATCTGTAGTTTACCTCGTGGTGTTGTGCCAGGTCTTAGTTTTGACAAATGCACTGTGGTTATAAAAGATATTGATAATAAGGGAACCTAGGCGAAGGTTATACAAGGACTCTTTGCAATTTCTATAATTCTAAAATTATTTCAAATTAAGAGAACAGAATAATCCACTATCCAGGAACAAGGCAGATTTTGGTTTGGGCAGAAAACAAGTGGTTTAGTACAGCTGGCATAAGGGGCGGGGGAGGGGAGGAATTGAGGGTAATATCGCAAGAGAGAAAAGCAGGAACCACGTATCCTCAAGATTTAGCTCAAATTCCACTAGTTCCCACCTAGTGCGTAAGTGGCTTCCTCTTCTGAAATCACTTCCTATACAGCCAATTGTACATAACCAAGTACCACCTGGGAACAGTACAGAACTTAACTTCATAAAGTAGCCATGGGATTACATTTAACGCATGCCAAGTGCTCAACACAATAGTGAAAGTAAAGTCGCTCCGTTGTGTCCGACTCTTTGCGACCCCATGGACTGCAGCCTACCAGGCTCCTCCATCGATGGGATTCTCCAGGCAAGAATACCAGAGTGGGTTGTCATTTCAGTGCTCAATAAATGTTAACCATTACGACTGAGGTTATCATCACCAATACAATAGTAATGATCCATGGGATTACATTTAACGCTGCCAAGTGCTCAACACAATAGTGAAAGTAAAGTCGCTCCGTTGTGTCCGACTCTTTGCGACCCCATGGACTGCAGCCTACCAGGCTCCTCCATCGATGGGATTCTCCAGGCAAGAATACCAGAGTGGGTTGTCATTTCAGTGCTCAATAAATGTTAACCATTACGACTGAGGTTATCATCACCAATACAATAGTAATGACACAATGACGATGATAATGACAATATTCTAAGATTACTGCCTCCCCATAGCTGGTTGCAAGACTTTTACTTTTTCGTGATCTTTCCCAGTTAAAAAGAGAAAAACAAAAACTCCTTGCTATGTTCTTACAGCTAGGAAAAATACCTATTTTACTAATAATAGCAAAATTTTTATGTACAATTGCTTTTTTCCCCGTACAAAGAGCCACAATAGGGCTAGTCAACAGATATGAAGAGATACTTGGAGTCAACAATCAAACAGAAATTTAAGAACTGCAAAACGGGGAAATCAAAGGGATGTCCCTGAAATTTCAAAATAATCAAGCTTCCAAATCTCCCATGTTTCACATATGATCAACCGCAGATTAACAGCATTCAAGGAAGGGAAAACAAAACTTCCAAAAAGTCCCAAAATAAGAATATAAAAGATAAGGAACATGAGCGTCTGTGGATTCTGGTCTTCACTGACTGCAGGGGCCCTAGCACCGATCGTACCAAGGGACAGCCGTACATCCTTTCTTATTTTCTTAACTGGGAAGTTAAATATCTGAAATGTTTCAAACATCCCAAAGGAAAAAACAAGCTACTTAAGGCTGGTTTTCAATGATTTCAAGCACTTTTTCCTTCATCTCTTAATTTCACCAACTGTATGTCCCTGTGAAGCTCTCACAGCGGTAGTATACGCGATGCTGGCGGTCCAAGTCGTGCTGACACCAAATGTGAAAGCTTGAAGAGGTCCTTTGTACACAAGGTATTTTGCAGTGTACACAAACTATTGCCAATAACACTGTGTAGGACCACACACATGGGAAAATTTTAATTCGTGCATCAAATATTCCTGATACTGAAGTTCTGCTGGGCTACAACGAATGTTCTCCAATATCCAATTCATATTCTGTAAGAGATGAATCTGAATCACTCAGAGTGAATTTAGATACTCAATAGTATGTCTGAGATGGCACAGTGTAAAAGTAAAAAAAAAAAAAAAGCTCATCTAACTTACGTGAAAAGTTATAGCACATAATATACAACTCTGCCCATGTTGTTTAGATATTAAACTATTAGAAGTAGACAGTAAAGTTGCAAAGTTATCTGAATTGTTTCTTCCAAGAGAGAAACTCTTTTTCAACTGAAATATCCATGTTCTAACGTTTCTATAAATTATTGAGATTTCCAAGATAGAGAGATAATTCAAAAAGGATATCAGATCCCAGCTTATCCAAGTGACCAAAGTTAACATCACCAGTGATGTCATGTGGGTAACATTCTACCATCCAATAGGACGTAGTAAAAAGAGCACTCACCATGGTGGGGTTCCTCCTCAAAACTCTAGTCTAATCATAACAAAGTATCTGACAGACCTCAACTGAGGGACATTTTACAAAACACTGAATTGGTACTCCTCAAAACTACCCAGATGAAGGAAAACAGGGAAAGATCAAGGAACGGCAATAGACCAGAGAGGACTATGGGAGACATGACGACTAAAAGAAATGTGGAATCCTGGACTGCATCCCAGAAAAGCAAAGGACACTAATGGGAAAACTGGTGAAATCTGCATAAGGTCTGGAGATTCGTTAACAGTAATGTACCAATGTTGGCTTCTTAGACTTCTGTACCGCAGGAATGTTAAGATGATAACATTAGAGGAAGCCCGGCTGAGGACTATAGAAACCTCTCTAAACTATCTCTGCAAGTTTTTAGTACACCCAACATTATTTCAAAATAAAAAAGGTAATAAAAAAATTAAAACTCCAGAAAAACTTGTTTATAAAAGTTATCTAGGGACAAAATTATGGATGCCAGGGGTGTGGGGGGCTGGGGAGGAAGGGACAGTTAAGGAGTTGCGGATGGGCATGTACACAATGCTGTATTTAAATGGATAACCAAAAGGACCTACTGTATAGCATATGGAACTTTGCTCAATGTTATGTGGCAGCCTGGACAGGAGGGGAGTTTGACGGAGAACAGATGCATGCATGTATGGCTGAGCCCCTTTCCTGTTCACCTGTAACTATCACACTATTTGTTAATTGGTTATACTCCTGTACAGAACAAAAAGTTTAAAAAAAAAAAGTTATCCAGTAGCCACAGATAAACTTTCTTGGAATGAACACTATCCCTAATGCATTCAATCACCAAGCTAAGTTTCATAAATATTTCAAATACACCACCAAGAAGAAAAATCTGAGATTAAGTCACAGTGTTATAAAGAACATGACAGTCATTAACTCAACTACGTAAACTTAAGACTCTTCAGTTCAGTAACCTCTTGCTACTTACTGAGCAAAACCCAAAATTCTATAAGGCTCTAAATGAGAGAGCCCCTTGTTTCTCATTCAGCAGGACTTATTCAGATAGCCAAGCTTTCCAAGAGCTGCTAGACAACGGCAAGCTCATTCCCACCTCAGAGATGGCCTTTGCACTTGGTTTTCTTCCACTCCTGGCTCTCAAACAGCTGAATACATCACAGTCCCAGGGACTCAGAAGGGACCCAACTAAGGTGGGGTAGCACCTGCTACAGTATCTGTTTATTTCTTCCACACTACTTAACACAATTTATAATTATTTCACCTGGTTAACTATCTTATACTTCTCTCCTCTAGGTGTTCACTAGGTTGTCTCTAAATATCTGGGAAAGTTCCTGAAATAGCTGGACTCAGTAAATATCTTTTGAATGAATGAATGAATCTACCGACTTGTAAAAACTATTCTCAAGACAGGACATGATTATCTAAAGAATTCCATCCCATGAATGGACAGTTCTGTCAGAATAGTGAAGTAAGTCTTCTTTACTCTTTATTTCTATTTTTAGTACATCTTAGTTCTGTCCTTTGGAGCTTTAATCCTCTCTTCTTAAGACAGCCTTAAAAATATCAATCCATAGCTATATCACACTGACTCTTCCAAACAACACATGTACTTTTCAAAATGCCCCCCAAAGCTCCCTGAATTGAAAAATATTTAATATTTTAGTAAAGTTGTATTATGCCCTGCTGGTTATCAACAGCTCACATTTACCTTACCCACCTGCTCTGTCATACACACCAGTATCTCAGAACAGATGCTTTTCACAAATTATGCAAGAGGAAAAGGGATGACAAACAGGATTTAATTCTTCTACAATATGTCAGATACTAAAGCTATTTGATACATGAGGTCAAGCCCTCAAAATGTGTGTATAAACCTGAACTCAACCTTTTGCCATTTCTTCCAACTCTCTAGTATCACCTTTTCACTCTTACTGCTACTGCCCACATTTCATTCAAACCCCCATTATCCATTCTGTTTTTCCTGCTTCTAGACCAAAACAGACAGATTTTTATACCCTCATACCTCTGCCGGGGCACCTAGAATGACACACAACTGCTTCAAGCTTAAGCCTCTTTTTTTCAAGCATTCTGTCTTCCATAATCTGACTCTTATTATTACTTCAGACCATTCCCCCAAACTAAGTGACAGGCCTCATTTTTCTCTGCTTGTATCACCTCCTTGTTCCTAAATCTATGCCTCTGCATTTTATATGAGTTCACCTTTCCTCAATCAATGAGTTATAAACCTCTAAAACTTAAAAGCACTACCTACTTGCTAAAATAAGAATGTTACAAAGCTCTTGGTCAGCAATTTTTCCAATGATCAAATATTTTCCTATTTTTAATAGTTCTTTCTTTGTCTTATCATGGAAAACAAAAAGGCTGTTGATTGACTAACACTTATGTATGCTTCTTTCAATACCAAGGGCAAATCAGGTATATTAAAAGAAGACCATTATAGTCTTAAGTGCCTTTAACCACTTAAGGTTTAGAAGTTATACTGGGACATGGAAGCTTCAAGCCAAGCTAACAACAGTTGTAAGAGTACTCAAAACTCAAGACAGTGAAAATTAATAAGCACATCAATAAATGTACAAAGCATTTTACATGTAAATTTTCAAAACAGCACTTTTAATATGCTAAGGACAATAACATCTTAAATTATTAAATCTTCCCTGTCCTCTCTTTACTAATCAAAATGAATATTTATGTCCCTAGGCCAAAACATTTGCTTAAGTTACTTAAGGTTTAGAAGTTATACTGGGACATGGAAGCTTCAAGCCAAGCTAACAACAGTTGTAAGAGTACTCAAAACTCAAGACAGTGAAAATTAATAAGCACATCAATAAATGTACAAAGCATTTTACATGTAAATTTTCAAAACAGCACTTTTAATATGCTAAGGACAATAACATCTTAAATTATTAAATCTTCCCTGTCCTCTCTTTACTAATCAAAATGAATATTTATGTCCCTAGGCCAAAACATTTGCTTAAGTATCGTACTTAACAAAGATACTATTAGGTACTTGTGAAAGACTATTTTCTAAAATTAGTATAAGGAATATCTGTTGATTTTAATGACTAAAAATTTCATTCATCTATATCAACGGGCTAACTAGAGTTTAACATTTCAAGTTCAAAGACAAAAAGCAAGACAATTTATCAAATTCTGTGATTAGTATAATTTATTCATTATGGGTGAAGTAGTTAAAAAATCTTTCCATAAATTCTCAAAGATGCTCATCAAAACCGCTTAATACCAGCTGAAGGGAAACCAATAGCAGTACCACATTCTCAAAACATGAAATATATATTTAAAATGCATGTATTTATATCAAACAATAATTAATTGAATTATGCCAAACAGCATTATAGTGCCCCACTACTATATGATAAACAAAAGTGTAATTATGATCCAAGTAAAAATCTAACGAGAAGTCATCAAAACCGCTTAATACCAGCTGAAGGGAAACCAATAGCAGTACCACATTCTCAAAACATGAAATATATATTTAAAATGCATGTATTTATATCAAACAATAATTAATTGAATTATGCCAAACAGCATTATAGTGCCCCACTACTATATGATAAACAAAAGTGTAATTATGATCCAAGTAAAAATCTAACGAGAAGTAAAGTCAGATGAACTTGATACTCAACGGCTGTACTTTCAAGCTTTTAATTTTGTTTAAAAGCTTTTTTCGTTCTAAGGATTGCTGAGCTGTTGAACTTGCACCTCCCCAGAATTTCAGCTTGGCCAGGGCCTTTCTTTTCAAAAATCTCTCTGCAGTGAAAGAAATTATGGTCTAAATCACAAAGATGACAAGAAACCTTGGCAATTTAAATAGACAAGCCTTGAAATAATATTGTGATCAAAGTATCAAGCAGCCTAATAAAATCCAGGTGGCTCAAGCTTATCATATATGGTACTCATTACCACAATTGCACTATTTAATCTACTTCCTGGTGTCAACAAAAACTTTCTGTTATTAATTCCCTCCAGTTATGGATCTGCTTAAGTTACTGCAGTTTTCTGATAAGACAGCTCTTTGTCCAAAAAAAATTTTTAAAAGAGGGAGCGAGTCTCATTTTAAATGTTTCAGAACTAGAGCCATGGCTGGTAAAAACCACAGAAACCACAGTGGCTTTGTATTATTAGTCATCTATATAAGGGTATGCTAATTCCTAAGGAGGTACCAGATGACTCATGATTAACACAGTTTTATAAGGGCTCCTATGTTTACATCAAAAAGGTAACCATATGCATACACAAAGAACGGCTTTACAAGTTACAAGCCTCAGATTCAAACAAGAGATTTACCTACTGACAAAGCTATATAGGTTAGATTCTGCCAGTCAATTCCTTTTACCCGTATACAACTTTTCCATCATTCACATGGTTACAACTTGTAAGATTTTGAAGCAATTATCTCATTTATAGGTCTTACTGACCTTTTAATAAAGTACTTAAATGTTTATCAGGAAACGTGTTTTATAGTATAATTTATTTCCAAAAAGATTCCATTTAGGCAGAGTAAAAATGCTAGCATTGTTACATCTACTCAACAATGGTGTCAAACCCTAAAGCAGCATGAAGATTCTATCCCCCACCAAAAAAATTTGAGAAAAAGGTAACAGGGTGGCAAGATCATGGTTACTGTTTTTGGATTTTCTACTTGGTCTCAAGCATAGGCACCACAATATCCAAAAGGTGAAGCTGAGAGCTGAATGTGTTTCAAGCCTCCAGTTTACAGACAGCTGGCTGAACTGGGTACAAAGAAAAACCACTCACCGCTCAGTGTGTCATGAGTGGCACCCAGTGTTCACACAGATTCCTTACAACTAACACATCTATTTCTCTTTCCACACTCTCTTCTCTTTCTGCTTGCGCAGATGGCAGGCACAGCAGATTGGAAGCACTGCACAGCATACCACTTCGGCAGACTGTGTACTCAGCGAAGAAGGAAATTCACATGACAGGCTTTATCAGTATTGTCTGTTTAAGTCATCTGCAAAGCAATGTATTCTAGAAAGTCTTCCTGTGTCATCAGTCACAGACTGATCTCCAAAGTTAAATTAAACCATCTATTCAAACTATTGTTTGTAACCTCATTCGACAGCATTTAATAAGAACGTTATTTTTCCTCCCTTAACCTAACCAGATCAATTTATACTTTCAATTAGGTCCTTTTAGCATTGAAATGGGCTTAAGAGTGCCTGAGCTGACTGTATATATTCAACTATCACTAATTTTCTGTTGACCTGAAGGTCAGAATTGCCCTTCATTTTTATTTAATACCTTGTATACCAGCACAGACTTAAACTTTCTGAATCTAGTGTTAAATTCAACAATCCAGCTGTGCTGATAGCAATGATAACACCAAAAGTCACCTTTAAGTAAACACATCATGCCTACATGTCACAACTACATGTATCTATAGCCCTCACTCACATCGATTTCAACAACACACTGGGAATATGGAAAACTCTCCTAAACTGTGGTGAATTAATAGATGAGCAGAGTGGAATTTCTAGTTCTGGATTAGCCACTTTTCTTAAACTTGGGCCTCTCTAGGCTTCAGCTGCCCATGTGTACAAAAACAATTACAAAAGTTCCTCTCGTGATCCACTCTGCAAATGTGAAAACTGAGACCAGAGACCCATGATTACAATTAGTAATAAACCAGAACCTTACCAAAACTCCATCTAAATTTATGTCTTTCAGAACGTTTACAAGATCTGTATATAAATGATTCAAAAATTTTCTCAACCAAGAGCTATAACGGTAAATGTGTACACACACCATTTCCACACATGTGGAACTGGCTGCAACTTATTTTTTATCAAGCTGCCTGTAGGAGGATGAGGAGACAAGAAACAAAGAAATACAAATCTGGATTCTAGCAACACATCAGTCTCACGGTTAATCATGTCAGACATCTCCTGAAGGAGCAGGGAAGTAACCCAGACATGCTTACAGTGATTTTAACATTTCACAGTATGTCTAATACCATCCCATTCCTCATTCATTTACCAGAAAAATGGCTAATACCCATAAAGGGGTTACGTCACCACTCTTCATATGACCCTTCACTCTCTTCTAATAATCTAATGAATCTATGTTTCATTCTATCTGTGTTTCAAAGTAGGAATGGTGGTAAGAGTGGTATGAGGAGGGAAAGAAGAAATTTCTAAATTAAGGAGAAATAATTCACCTTAGCAAGAGTCTTGCTCACAGACTTTTAAAACTGAGTATATTTGTTTACAGATTAAATTATTGACAGAGGAAGTTTTACCTAAAGATTTGGGAACCCCACCCAAGTGATATCAAAAATAAATATAAATATTTCCAATACAAAAATGAAAATATGGTAATTTACAAATGTTTAGGAACCATGTTATTTTACAAAATAATGGAATTACCCTGAGTAGCAAATCCACAGATGTGTAGATTTACAGACACATATTTATAATCCTAAATCATTCGTCAACCACACAAAAACTTTACAGACTTCCACCTGAATAGCAACATAATCTTCACTTAGTATACTAACAATCTGATTTCACTAACATAATGTGCTAACAAATCTCCCCATGCTTCAAGTCACAAACATCGCTCAGAACAGCTAGGTTCTTGAAATAATGAACACCTCAGAAAATATCCTAAGCAGGTATAGACACGAAATGGCCACTGGCAATGCCTGGCACATAGTTCCCCCTGAAATACTGACTTGATGAGTGAATAACACAGGGATAAAGAAAGAAAAGAAAAGGAGAAGGCAAATGAGAACAGAGCTACCTGGAAGCTAGTCACTGGAGGACAAACGCTGTCTGTGGAGGGACTGCAGCAGCCACCTTTACTGCTTGCGGGGGTCAGTAACAAGCGCCCAAAGCCCCCACGGACTCTGCTGCAGGACTCTTACAACCACCACTGCCGCGTGTGGGACCAGTAGCCTGCCACTCAAAACTAGGTCCTCAAGGTCCTCACCCATCCAATCCTACAAAACAGAAACAAGACAGATACACTTCTGCAAAGACCACTGAAATAGCTGTAATCCTCTCACCATTCAAGGAGGAAAGAAAGGCTATCTGTATATTAAAATGTCTGTAGGTTAAATATTAGAGAAAACAAAAGGTGAATGTGGAGAGGGTGAAAGGAGGGGCGATGCTGGGTTGCATTATAAACTCATGCCATTATATTGCTACTTAAGTCAAAATAAATATTGCCTTTGTTTTCAGAAATATTAGAAAGCATCTAAAATGTACTGAATAAAAATTACTGATAAAAAAAAAGGCAGCAAATAATCCTCATGTTGAAATGGGATAAAGGTATGAAAAGATCAGTCTAAAACTGATAATAGGTAAGTCTTGGAGAGTAATCTCAAACAGATAAAAGTTTCAAGAGCTATGAAAATTTCACCTAGAGACGAATACAAAACAAACAGAACACTTCACTCTTAATATAAAGGGCAGTTTGCAAAACACAGTTATTAGCACCAAAACATCAAACCTAACTATAATTAATCTATCAGTCTATAAAACTTGCAGGTCAGATAATGTATTGAACTGGAGGGGTGAAGCCAGGTAACACTTCTCCTGGGTAAGATAGAAAGCTAGCTTTAACTATGATGATTAGGACAATTTTTAGAAAACAGAAATAGCAAGGATCTTTGGTTACACACTAACTGTGACTTTTTGACATTTTAATTAGTGCCCAAACAGTTCATTTTTAATGGTTATTATCTTAAAGTTCAGTAATAAATTCAAATATCTATACCTAATGTCACTGCAGTCCAAAAGTAAGGCATTTTTATTTAATTAAAATTTAAACTGAATACAAAACAAACAGAACACTTCACTCTTAATATAAAGGGCAGTTTGCAAAACACAGTTATTAGCACCAAAACATCAAACCTAACTATAATTAATCTATCAGTCTATAAAACTTGCAGGTCAGATAATGTATTGAACTGGAGGGGTGAAGCCAGGTAACACTTCTCCTGGGTAAGATAGAAAGCTAGCTTTAACTATGATGATTAGGACAATTTTTAGAAAACAGAAATAGCAAGGATCTTTGGTTACACACTAACTGTGACTTTTTGACATTTTAATTAGTGCCCAAACAGTTCATTTTTAATGGTTATTATCTTAAAGTTCAGTAATAAATTCAAATATCTATACCTAATGTCACTGCAGTCCAAAAGTAAGGCTATTTTTATTTAATTAAAATTTAAACCACTGGGAATAGTAATTTAAGGATTACATTTTTAGACTTGGGAAACAGGAATTTTAAATACTATTTAAGTATTGTATCCACCTGTAATTTTCAAATCTTAAAGTATTACTTTAAGTCTGCACAAAATTTGAACAGGTTTTACTTGGCTTCTTTCCAAACCATAGCACTTACGCTTCAGGGACCAAGGGAGGGTACAGTGTAAAGCGCTTTAATTTCTTAAAGCAGAAAAATCTTTTACCTTGACCACATTTTCAATAGTATATCCTTCTATGCACAGGAGTCTCTCAATTCACTTAAAAAGTGAGGGGAAAAATCCTGAATTTTAAAACATTAAGTAAACACAAAAAATATTTTTCAAGCTTTTAAAAAGAAGCAGACTTTGCTCCTACTCTTGTATTTTAAAATCTTCAGACACCCAAACTGGAAGAACGAAAAAGGCATACAAATATCAGGATTGAGGCTTTATATCTGGATTTTACTTCTCATATTCTAATCACCTTAATAAGCCAAAAAACTAATCATATAAAATATGGTTAAGGTTATTAAGTTCGTTTCAAATCACAAACCATAGCTTTATGAAAGATCAAAATAATTTAAGTAAGCAATAATCTAAAGTTCATTACCCTGAATATTCAGCAATAAATCACTCAATGCGAAGGATTTAACATTTTCAAAACACTACTGTGAATAACCACCAAGGATCAGTACCCTGGAGAACCGCAGCATACGTCCGAGTGCAGATTCTCTCTAGTTACCTGACTATACAGTATTTCATTGAAAATGAAACATATATGAAACAGTTTATTAAATACTTAAGATTTATTAAGCATTCTATTTAAATACCTATTAAATATTTTAAATAGAGCTAAATGAAGCAAGGGTCCTGAGTTTCTATAAACAAAGCACTCAATTACCATCAGGCATCTTTTTATGTACCGAAAGAACCCAGATGTCAAAGACAGCTTCACTACCTGATAGAAAATCAGCAATAAAATTTGAAAAATACTATCAAGGGACATAAGCAGCTCTGAATAATCAAGATGCCAAATTGAATATATATTAAATAGTTTGTTGTTTCTAGAGATGCTTGTGTTATGTAGGAGGGCCCCAAAATGTAAATAACTTAAACTCACAGGACATAACTTTCTTAAAAATTACTTAAAATGCAACTGATAATCAACTTTACCTCCTCTGTAACTGTAAAATCATCGCCCAAAGGAATGAGTAGCTCATATCTGAGTGCTGCCATCGTTTTTTCCTTTCCTCACTCTAAACTTACATCAATTCTATTTCACAATTCTTTACACACTTGTCTCTCCCACCTAAAATCGTTCAAAGCAGTAACTAGATTTCTTATCTGTATCTTTTTCACCACCCACTCAATGTAATTTACTGGATAAAAGCTGAAAAGAAATTTTTTCCTAAGATATCGGAAACATTTTTATCATACCTCCTCCACTTAATGATTTGAGGTCACAAAGTAAACTTACTCCTACTTCTCCAATAAGTTTCAAAACACACTCCAATACGGTCTACATAAACTTTCAATATTTCTACCAAGAAAAGTTCTTTGGGAGAAAAAAATAAAGCAATAAAAGAAATATTTTTTTTTAAACTAAATTTGTCCAACAGATTACAGTGATCGCTGACTGTTCATACAGATAGACGATAATACAAAATAATAACTAAACATCATGTCTTTTCAAAGAATGTCCCCATCGGCCTGAGAAAGTATGAAAAGCTTTCTGTATCCTGACTCGGTGCTTTCCTGAACTCAGAGGCAACACGCAGCTGAAGCAGTAACCACCGGCCAGGTTTAAAGCCATTTTGCCCTCACCGTGTGGGCTGCAAGCAAAGGAGAAGGTGAGACTTCAGGAAGCAAGCAATTAAGCAGAGACTTTCTCCAATGTAAACTGCGGCTTAGCAAGGCAGAAAGTAAGGAAAATAATGTAACCATACAAACCCACTCTCTCTGAATCCAGTGATACCAAAATAACACCTATGCCATGAAAAATCACCACGATTACATTTCATTTTAATTACATTTTGGCCAATCTATGCTTTAGTCTTTAAAAAGCCTGTTGAAGGCTGCGCCGCTACCTTTCTTTTGGAAGCTTGATGATACAGTGATAGCGTACGGCACAGTGTTAAGTAGTGTTTCTTGCTCTGACACTAACCTTGAGTAATAAAAAAGAACATAATTTTCAAGTACCTGAAAATAAACAGAAAGGTTAACAGCCATGTGTGTGTGCGTACTGCCTCACTGTGTGAAATTTCTTCAGTAATTACCGTCAATACAGTCTCAGTTACGCATCATCTCCTTCCCCTGACTCCATTTTGGTAGCACAATAGTCTTCATGCTTCATTTCTCTAAGAAACTTATTTGAAGGCCAAGGATCATCCTTTGTGACTGACTTAACAGGAGCAAAATTTTCAAAATTGTCTATTCTAAATAGGAAAATTATGCATTTGGCTCTGATTCAGAATAAAGTAAGCTCTTATATCACCTGCAATATTATATTGATTTAGTTGACTGAAAAACAAGACAGTGAGTTATTGGATCTGTGTTTAATTTACTGTACTTTATGACCGTGTTTAAGGAATTTGATTGTATAAAAAGTATCTGAATCTTATCAGATGAAAATATTTTTCCCTTTTAGCAAGCCTCGGGTTGCGTGTCTGAGAAAACAAATTAGTCTCTAGTTCTCCTAAGCTTGATAATAGTGCCCCCTAATGGGAATTTTAATATGAGTTTTTCTACTTAATTTTTAAAAAATCATATATTCTCTAATATGAGCACATTATCTCTCTAGAAAGTAAATTCTGTAACATAAAAGTGTATCAAGATTTAAACCACTCAAATGAGAGTTGTTATCACATATGCAAAAAAAAAAGAAGTAAAACTTCACGCCAACAGTTTCTTATTTTCTGAATCACCTTATTGTATGTAACATGAATCCACTGTAGCACTACCCAAAATGTTAACCTTGTAAGGAAATTCTCCTTCAGCTATGTTCCGAGTATTCAGTAGGTGAGCAACTAACACGTGCTTGTCAGTCAGTCAGAGAAAAACTGGTTCAGAAGTGAGTTATTCAGAGTCACACAGATCCTAACTACAGAGCTGAGATTTCCACCTGAATTTTCTGGCCTCATACCACTCTCTTTCCACAATACCTGGGACAAATCTACAACCATAATCGAAAGCCTTCCTTTCCTGCTATCTACAGATGCATGTTGTGAGCTCAGTCAACTCAGCTGTGCCTGACTCTTTGCAACCCCATGGACTGTAACCCGCCAGTCTCCTCTGTCCATGGGATTTTTTAGGCAAGAACACTGAAGTGGGTTCCCACTTCCTCCTCCAGAGGATCTTCCCTATGCAGGGATCAAAACAGCATTTCCTGTGTCTCCTGCATTACATGCAAATTCTTCACCATTGAGCCATCAGGGAAGTCCATTATCTACAAACCGTTCTCCCAAATATCAGTAATTCAATGTGTGGGTGGTTTTGTTTTTTTTTTTAAAGAAAAATGCAGTAAAATTAAAGCAAAAACTACCATTCTGATATTTTCAGGTGCACCAGTGAAACAAACACTCGATAATAACAGCGTTTTCATTATTGTGCCCACGAACTGCCCACGACTGAGTCAGAGTCAAGGGCAATATCTAAAAGAAATAAACAAAAAGCCATCAATTCACGATAAAAAGAACTATCTAACTTTATAAGTGGGAAAAGAATAAGAAAAAGATATATATAAAAAAGAAATGGTCCGTTTTTCTTAGGGAACCAGACAGTAAAAAAAAAAAAAAAAAAATTTTCAGGCCAGGTACCCATATGATCTCTGTCACAACTACTCAACTAAGCCACTGTAGCAGGAACACAGCCACAGAAAATACACAAGTGAATGGGCATGACTGTGTTCCAAAGAAACATTACAACCCAGATGGGAGGGGAGTCTGGGGGAGAATGGATATATGTACATGTATGGCTGAGTCCATTTACTGTCCCCTTGAAACTATTACAACATTGTTAATCGGCTATAGTCCAGTATAAAATAAAAAGTTCAAAAAAATTTTTCATATGCAAAAGCAGGCCCACAGAACACAGAATCTCTAGTTTATACTGGGCACAATAACAAACAAACAAACAAAAAACCAAACAAACACAAAACAATATGTAATCACTAAAATTATTAAATGTTTGGTGAGTGTTTTACTTCCTTAGGGTAAAAGTCAGAGCAAAAGATCCTTCCCTGAACAAATATTAGTTTTAGCAAGCATAAAACAACAGAAAAGCAGTAAGCAAAACAATAGGCCTTTAGCATGATTTAAAATAATAAACATATAGAACTATAACAGAAAAAATTAGCTTTTATCAAGTTTGATAAAAATCTAGTGGTGACTGCATACTAACATCTATTAAGATAAACAGATTAAACGAGAGAATCTAAAACTCAAAAAGAAATACTGGGCACTGTCTTAGATTTTTCACATGTATAAGAAAAATGGCAAGTCCTACTAGTTTTCAAATTAGCTTTCCTCATCTAGAAAACAGAATGAATAAAACCTTCAACTATGCAGAGTAAATGATTATAGAAAATGCACATTTAATACACAACAAACAATGTCCTGTAATATTTTTATTATTTAATGCTGAATTGAAGTCTGTTGTTACCTCAGTGTTATTTTCAAATGAGCTTCTTAAAGTGTATGTTAATAAAAAGGCACACAGGCCAATTATCTCAAGTCCTTAAGAGAAGTTAAGCATCCAATGATCAAGATCTTTGGTTTGTTCATCTACCATAATTGCACTAAACATTATTCCTTGCTCATATTTCAAATTAAGAATTTTAGGACTTCCCTAGTGGTCCAGGGGTTAAGAATTCACCTGCCAATGCAGGGAACACAGGTACGTTCCCTGGTCTGGTAACATTCCCCATGCCACGGGGTCACAACTACTGAGCCTGTGCTCTGGAACCCACGCTCTGCAACAAGAGAAGCCACCACAATGAGTGCCCTGCGCGCTGCAACCACAGACTCCCCCGCTCTGTGTAACTGGAGAAAGCTCACACACAGCAATGAAGACCCAGTGCAACCAAAACGAATCCATTAACAAATACACTGAGGATTTTATAAAACAAAATTAACTACTTGAGAAAACCACGAGACAACGTAAATTCTTCAGGAATGGATTCTGCTCCCAACTGTGCCACTAACAGGGAAACTGAGTAAAGTCACTTCAAATGAACCTCTCAGGCTCACTTATAAATCAAAGGAAGTATGCTAGCAAGCCATGGTCTTCCAAATCTAAAAGAGTTATTACCGAATTATAATTGTGAATCTCCAGATAGGGTGGTGAATATGGGAATCAGTTCAGTCAGTTCAGTTGCTCAGTCGTGTCCGACTCTTTGCAACCCCATGAATCGCGGCACACCAGGCCTCCCTGTCCATCACCAACTCCCAGAGTTCACTCAAACTCATGTGCATCAAGTCAGTGATGCCATCCAGCCATCTCATCCTCTGTCATCCCCTTCTCCTCCTGCCCCCAATTCCTTCCGGCATCAGAGTCTTTTCCAAAGAGTCAACTCTTCGCATGAGGTGGCCAAAGTACTGGAATTTCAGCTTCAGCATCTGTCCTTCCAATGAACACTCAGGACTGGTCTCCTTTAGGACAGACTGGTTAGATCTCCTTACAGTCTAAGGGACTCGCAAAAGTCTTCTCCAATACCACAGTTCAAAAGCATCAATTCGTTGGTGCTCAGCTTTCTTCACAGTCCAACTCTCACATCCATACATTACCACTGGAAAAACCACAGCCTTGACTAGATGGACCTTTGTTAGCAAAATAATATGTCTGCTTTTGAATATGCTGTCTAGGTTGGTGATAACTTTCCTTCCAAGGAGTAAGTGTCTTTTAATTTCATGGCTGCAATCACCATCTGCAGTATTCTGGAGCCCAAAAAATAAAGTCTGACACTGTGATGGGACCAGATGCCATGATCTTAGTTTTGTGAATGTTGAGCTTCAAGCCAACTTTTTCAGTCTCCTCTTTCACTTTCATCAAGAGGCTTTTTAGTTCCTGAAATCAATTAATACAGGATTAAAAATCTCTCAAAACTAAAGAAGCCTAATTTTGTATCAGTTCAGTTCAGTTCAGTCACTCAGTCGTGTCCGACTCTTTCGGAAAAGAGATAACCAAATACTGCCAGAAGAGACTGAAGTGAAATCCCAACCATAAATTTGTGTTTTACACACATTTAATAGGCATATTATAGCCGTTCAAATGAAATAGGGAGATTCTGGCTGGCTTAAGATACAAAATTTTAAAACTTTAATAAGTTTTTTAAAAATTCAAATACTTAAGTGCCTAGAATAAAACAGCGTTGGTTAGTTTCTAAAAGTACTGCTTCAATTAAAAAAAGATGTGCAGATCAAACTGCAATATCAAAGTATCAACCTCAGTAAGAATATACTTTGTGTTACTATACATTCAAGGTACTATGAGGATATGAAGTCAAATGAGATAACATTTCACCAAAGTTAAAAGTGATCAATAAAATGAAAGGAATTTAAAAAACAATCACATTTATAATAGCATCAAAAATAATAATATACTAGGAACAAACTTAACCAATGCAGCAAAACACTTGTATGTTGGAAATTAGAAAACATTGCTGAAAGACAAAACAAAAGGAAAAGACATCCATCTCGTATTCCTGAACTGGAACACCGAATACCGTTACACTGCCCATAATACCCAATGTGATCTACAGATTCAATACAATCCCTATCAAAATACCAATAGCATTTCTCTTTTTTTTTTCCTTGCAGAAATAGGAAAAAAAAAAAAAAACTATCTAAATTCTTATGGAATATCAAAGGACCCTAAATAGCCAAAATAATGTTGAGAAAGAAAAACAAAGTTGGAGACCTCACACTTCTTGATTCCAAAACATAAAAGCAACAAGAATCAAAAGAGTACAGCACTAGCATATAATTCCTGGAAGAAAATATATGGAAGAACCTTCATAATACTGGAACCTTATAATACTGGTCTTGGCAATGATTTCTTGGAGATTACACCATAAGTATAGGAAACAAAAGCAGAAACAGACAAGCTGAACTGTATTAAAGCTTCAGTGCAACAAAAGAAACACCAAAAGTGTGAAAGATACCTGCAAACTATACATACAAAAAAGAATAAATATGCAGAATATATTAAGAACTCCTTCAACAAAACCCTAAGGAATTAGCAAAGGACTTGAAAAGACATTCACCTTCTAAACAAGACATAAAAGCAGCCAACAAGCATATGAAGAGGTGCTCAATCACTAATATTAAGAAAATGTACATCAAAACCACAATGAGACACTGCCTCACACCTGTGGGAATGGCCACCACCACCAAGACGACAAATAAGTGCTGACAAGAATGTGAGAATTCGGACACCTTAATTTCAACTAGATTTTTAAAAAGTCCTTTAGGATGCTGACCTTGGCCTTTGGTAGGATCTTTTTAACTACTATTGGCCTTTGCTAACAAAGCAATTACGCCTGTAGCACAAAGATTCTGAAGTGCTTAAGGAGTATCTTCTTTATCAAGTAGACCACTCATCTCTTCTTAAACAGTAAGTCAAAAGACTACAGAAGGAAATGGGTGTGGGACACAGCGCCGATTTCTGTCCTTCACACTGTAATTGGTAAGCTGCTTTCATGGTGAGAAAGTTAACATCAGCACAGCTCCTACCCAAACTGTCAGAATCACAAATCCCAAATAACTAAAGGTCAAACTAATCAAGTTTTTGATAATATAACTTCATTTCAGAAAATCTGTAGAATCTTTTTCAAGAGATGGAGAACTAGATTACTCTGATGAACTCCCAGTAACAATTATCAAAGGTTATGGTGAACACTGGATCAATAACCATTTGTGTGAATACCCTTACCTTCATCAAAGTCAGCATCATCTTCAGTGTGCTGAGGGAAAGGAAAGCAGTTGGTAATCTCAAGTCGATCTTCTACAACAAGGCCCAAAAGCACTCCTTGAACCACTTCAGTTCCTTGTCCTCTTCCTGGTAATGTTTGATAATCTTTAATACCACCTAAAAGAAAAAAATAAAAGTTTAAATATCACGCTTATAGTTTACACTTTCTTTATTTCAAAGAAAAAATAAAACTATACTGATGAACCCACAGTTATATGACAGAACTGACCAAATTTCTTACAAACCATTTCCTTTAACCTTACATTAAAAAAAAAAAAAAAATTACATAGTCTAAATGTACATCTGAAACTCTTGGAATTTGAAGACGTGTCAGAAATTTCCATGTGGGCTTCGCTGGTGGTTCAGTGGTAAAGAATCTATCCGCCAATGCAGGAGATCCAGGTTCGATCCCTGATCCAGAAAGATCTCACATGCCACGGAGCAACTACGCTGGAGAGCCACAACTACTGAAGCCTGCGTGCCCTAAAGCCTGCACTCTGCAGCAAAAGAAGCCGCTGTGATGAGAAGCTCCCATAGCACGAGAGAGTAACCCCACTCACCGCAACTAGACAACAGTCCGTGCAGCAACAAAGACCCAGTGCAGGCAAAACTAAATTAAAAATAAATAAAGTTATTATCTAAAAAACGTCCATGTAGAACACTCGCAACCTTTAAGTCAAAGATGCTTAAAGGTCTGGCATCCAAGGATTCCTTTAGGTGAAGCTAACATTACCACTTTAACCTGAGACTATTACAGAGAAAGTGACTCTGTTAACCTTTGTTAATAGCAATATCCTACCACAAAAGATAAAAGTATCAGTAAGAGAGATAAAGATATCAATTATCTGAACATCTAAAAACAGAACCCTCTGACAAACTCTCAACACCTCAAGACGGTTCCTGGATAGAGCATCTCATTAATCAGAGGAAGCAGCAACAGGAACATGTATCCAAGAACTTGCTTGGTAACAGAGAACATAATGACAGCCCAGTCACCAGCACTACCTAATTTTTCTCCACAATAAGGATATACCAAATAACCTCGAATGGAATAGCCAGCTCTATTTACTCTCTCCTTTAATATTCCCATTAAAATGAAGAGGTACACTGCATGACTGAATAGGCAATTAATTTAAAAGTTCACAGTAACAGTCATGATTAATAATAATTCCTACAACAGGAGACTGTTAATATAGTAATGGGCTTTGAACAGTGCTTGGCATATAGTATTATTAACAGTAGTAGTCTGTATTATTCAGTACAAGGACGTGGCCTGAAGACTAAAGGGCAATATAGTCTAAAACACAATGGAAAGCTATCAGAGGGAAAAATAAGTCTAAGAACAAAATGGGAATTAGTTTTACTGATTAGCATTCAATTTAAAACAAGTATATTATTGAGAGAAATAAATCATCAGTAACCAGTTAATAATACAGGTTACAATTATTGAACATCATGTGCCAGGCAGTATTCTAATCATTATACCTGCATTATCAATCATGGAATCAGGAAAAAGCATTATACTCATTTTACAAATAAGAAAGCTGAAGCAAAAAAAAGTTGAGTAAATGGCTAAAGACCATACATCCAGGAAATGGCAGAACCAAGATTTAAACTCCAAAGCTTATGGGCATATTTTAACAAGAAGATGATTCTCATATCAGCAGCTGAATTATTAAAACCATGAGTTAGGAACAGACATAAAGCAAAGACTCTGTGATGAATGGACTCAGAAAGACTTTACACCAGTTTAAGATCCAGACCCTCTAAGAACAGCAAGCAGTAGGCAGGGAAGAGCTTACTAGCAGGACACCAACGTGCATAAGCCTTACACATTTCTGTATAAAAGACTTCTCCATTTCTTGAAAGGCACAAAAACAGGTTCTAGGGGTCATGCAGGAAGAGGAAGAATGGTTTCCAGCGCTAGCATTTACTAGCTGTGACCTTGAGAAAGCTATTTAATCTTCCCAAGTCCTAGATTTCTGACTTGCAAAATGGAACCGTTTCACAGCATTACTTAAGACTATCAAAAATGAGAAAAATGTCCAGTAAATATTTCACACAGGATCTGCCCTGAAATAATGCTCAATAATCAATATTATTGACTTTATCAATAAAAAGAAAACAGAACTGTTTAATTCCCATTCAACTTAACTCTGCCAACAACAACCATTTTCACAATTAAAAAATAAAAGAAACATCGGTGACTAAGAAGGGATAAACAAAACTGATAAAGAGTTATTACAAACACACTTACAAGCTTGCCTAGGTTACCTAGTTTCCTGGATACTGAACCCTATTAATGAACCACAGCTGAAATCAAAGTAAATGAGAGATGCTAGAAGATATCTGAGCTTAGTGTGTATCTTTGCACCAACGATTCCTAACAGCTGATTCCTACATGTGGGAAACGGAGTATTGATGACTAGGGCCCAGCATAGTTTCACCAGAAGCCAGACCAAAATAACCTTATTTTCCTTTACAAAGAAATTAGAAGTGAGAAAAAACAATTATTATCTTTAAAAACGAATTAGCAAGACTATCTTACTTTAAACAAAGTAAACTGTGAAGGGGCTGGGAGCAACATAATGGAATAGCATGGGAGCCTGATATGCCTGCCCCAAGAATCAGTGCAATTTCTACAGTATCCACAGGAGCACAGTCCTCCAAGTGAGAGAAATTATTACCTCGCTCTTTTCTGCATCACTGACCTGCTACAGCCAGTTCTCTACAATAACCAAGAGAAAAGTTACCAGTAACAGTATTCACCTGAGTAATGGAAAAAGCAGTGGTTTAACTTCACTGGCTCAAGACAATCAACATAAGTGTACCCCCCTTAAAGGACTAATTATAAGAGAAAAAGTTTAAAACCCTGTGATGAGAACCAGTTCAATGAATTAAAATCTCTCTACAGGCTAGGGACAATCACAAAGAGCACTGTCCAAATAGTGAGGCAGTAGAGAATGTGTCTTACTCTGAAAAGCAAAGTAAGGACCACAGGTGACAGTTTCAGGAAAGAGGGTATCCATTTTAAGGATGAATTCTCTCTAGCATT
Organism: Madoqua kirkii; assembly: GCA_006408675.1. NCBI lineage: Eukaryota > Metazoa > Chordata > Mammalia > Artiodactyla > Bovidae > Madoqua > Madoqua kirkii. The sequence continues at coordinate 27,126 of SJYC01067654.1, forward strand.
TCTGGCTGACCAAAACAGCTTTAGGAAAGGCCTGGTGATCATTAAAATAATTTCCAACTCTAACACTTAGGATCTTGCCAATTTAATAAAGTTGAATATAATAAAGCATTCAGAAAACAAACTTTTAACAAAACTAAGCAAACTCATTCTTCATTTTGACATTTTATAGCCTTCCTATTTCCCGCACACACACGAACATCTCAATTCTTTAGTTTAAAAAAAAAAATGCAGTGGGACTGTACTGCAAACTTCAGAGGACATTTAGATGTTAGAAGGAAATTCCTAAGCAGAAGCAACCCACTGACCCACAGGCTGCTGCTGTCCTATACAAATAATGAAGAACTTACTACATCTAGACAAACATTCCGTAGATTATCGGTATTTATGAGAAAGACAGAATCCATGTGCTGCTCACAGTCTAGATACTCAAAATGTATTTGCTAAAGGAATGAATGGTAAATACTGGTCAATTACTTTTGTCAAAAGCACTCCACTAAGTGCCTCAAATGCAGTTACTCATTATATCCTCACAATCACTCTACAGAGTCAGTAACATTATTTTCCCATTTTACAGAGGAGGAAACAGATAATCTGACATAGATTTCTTACAGCAGGGAGGTGAGATCTGACTTCCAACACCAAGGTGTATTTAATTACTTCACAATAACTGAGTAACTTGAGGCTCCAAATAGGTTTTTTGTAACAGAGCTGAAACAGAATGTGGTGGCAACAGCTCCAGAAGTCTCCATAACAAAGTTGTAGGAACAGGCTTACTACATAGAGTCAAAAAGTTCAGAGAAGGGTTTACAGGGACAGGCAGCAAAAAGGCTGAAGGAATGGTGCTGGTAGTCACATTTTTTGTGCCCTAACCATGAGAAGCCTAATAGCATGAGCAACTGCACTAGTTGGGTAAACTTCTACTTAACTAAGATAAAGAGGTTGGGCTCTGTATCTTGAGCAGCACTGTCCTCACTAAGCCACAAGATGGGAATGTTCCACCACACAAGTCCTGTTCTAGTCCTGCTCATGGGTCTCTCCCCCCAACCACTCATGCGCTTCTGTCCACAAAACAGTGCTGACAGACTCTTAATTAACCCTGCTTATTGATATCACGCTCCCGATTCTTACTCTTGAAAACAAGATACATGGGGAGTTTAATAGCTCTCCAAACAAAAGCATATTCCTCCATTATATTTTGTTTATAAGTGTCACAAATGATCCCACATGCTCAGGAGCTCTATATCATTTGTTCCTAGCTTATCAAAATGACCAGGGGAGTTTTTTAAAATAAGTGAAGAGAGGTCTTTACTCTGGTGACATATTACAGCCATTAGTATTTTAAAAAATACAGATGTCTGAAAGCAAATCTCTGAAAATCAGAGGCAATTAACCTGGCCTGGGGTTCCTATCCTGTATTTTATAAAGCATATTCCTCCATTATATTTTGTTTATAAGTGTCACAAATGATCCCACATGCTCAGGAGCTCTATATCATTTGTTCCTAGCTTATCAAAATGACCAGGGGAGTTTTTTAAAATAAGTGAAGAGAGGTCTTTACTCTGGTGACATATTACAGCCATTAGTATTTTAAAAAATACAGATGTCTGAAAGCAAATCTCTGAAAATCAGAGGCAATTAACCTGGCCTGGGGTTCCTATCCTGTATTTTAGGGTTTGGGGGATGTAGGATTTCTTTTTTTTGGGGGGGGGAGTGGTTTCTATTTTCATTTTCATATTCTCCAGGTGATTCTAACATCCTGCTGCTGCTGCTG
>SJYC01067655.1:0-66463 GCA_006408675.1 Madoqua kirkii
AACTGAGCGACTGAACTGAACTGAACTGAGGGAGGCCTGGCGAGCTGCAGTCCACGGGGTTGCAAAGAGTTTGACACGACTGAATGACTGAACTGAACTGAACTGAGACCTATGCCACACCAATTAACTTGATTTTCAAAATAACCATTCATGCTTGTCATTAATACCACTTTCATCACAAAAGCACTTACTGATACAGATAAAGGACAAGTCACTACCCAACCACAGACATATCTGCCACCCATTCATTAAATGTTGAAGCTGGGCTTAAGAGATGAATAAGATGTCATTCCTATCTTGAAGGAGTTTGAAATTAGCAATTAACAGTTTAAAATTTTCAATTATTTCAGATCATTTCATTTCTCATGGACTGTCTCCTTCAAAAAAAGAGGCAGGAAAATCTGAGTTTTAGAACTGTCTGGATGAGCAGCAGATGCAGTCTATTTACATATGTTTAAGGAGAGCTGCTGACAAAGTACTGTCCAGCAGTTCTGAGTGTACAGCAGGGAACCAAGATGCAGCTGATGAAGGAATGAGTGAATGAACTGAAGAAAAATTCATCACTAAATAGCTCAGAAACTAGGCCAAACAGAGAAGGAGAAGAAAAGAACCAAGCATGCAGATAATCCCAAATGCTGGTCAATGGATGACTCTATAAGAGCTTGAGAAAGTCCTCGATTGCACAGATTAGCCATTTGACGAGTCAGATATTTGGAACTAACTGCTTCTGTGTCACATAAAGTTCTCTCTAAGCCTCAACTGATTCATCCAAAAATGAGAATGATAGTGTTTCTATCCCTGATATCACAGAGGGCTACATGGATAAGAAAACTAAAACAATGCTGAAAATTATTAACCTCTGAAAGAGTGCTTCAACATTTTCATTCTTTCACATAATTTCACAGATATTAAAATTATTCCAGTTCATTAAAATGTCCTTACTCTTTAGAAGACTACATCGAATGATAGCTATCATTTGATTGACAAGAAATAGCTAAGGGTGGTATTCTCAAATTTTATTAAAGTTAATTTGCTTGCAAATTAATTATGAGATTCATACTGGTTTTAGGCCTTCAATCTATAATGCTGCATCTATTTTCACTACTGATTTAAGGTCAATGTTATGAAACATGAAGAATGCTTAAGATTTTCTCTGGCATTTATACACAAGGTTGTGGCCTGTAGCAGGACCTATTGAGATAGTCTGTAGATTGTTTAGCATTTCAGCTACATTTAATTTTATGTTATGATCTTGTATGTGGGACACCTGTAATTGAGTAATTATCTCTATGTCCTTAAATACTTCAAGGAAATAAATATTTTCAGTGTGTAGATTCTTCAGCCAAGTGTTTTATCCAATATCTTTTTCTAAAAGAGTATAGTTACATAATGATCATATTACTCAAAGTAGCCCTTTTAAAATGCTTGAAAATTTTATACTGTTCTCCAACACATGCTGTGTTCTAAAATTAAAGTTCCTGAAAGTTGTTAAAGTCTCATGTATTCCTATAACATCACTTTCTGTGATGCTTGTGGGTACTCAATAATGTTTGTTGACTAAATTTATTTCATTTTGACCTTGTAACACATTTGAATAAACTATTGCATATATAATGTATTAATTTACTTCTGTGCAGGAAATGCAGACAAGTTTCTGAGATTTTAGGATAAAATTCCTGAATTGTTATTATTCCTTTTCAATCTATAGAGTTATTACTCTGAAAATCTCACAACTAAAATAATAATAAACTCAATTTACTGAGCACTTATGTACCAAGCACAGTTCAAAACAACTTCTAATGGTCTTAAGCATTCCAATGCAAACCAGGACCCTATGGTTAGGCAATTATCAGTTTCATTTTACAGGTGGAGAAGCTGATGCACAGAGATAGTGTTTCTTTAAGGTTGCAGGGCTGCTGAACAGCAGAGCTAGGTTTGGAATCTGGTCATAGCTCAGAGCCCACACTATTTAAGTTTTAAAAAAGAAATAATTAAATTGGAGGCTAATTACAAGATTGTGGTGGTTTCTGCCATACATTGATGTAATCAGCCATGGGGGTCCATGTGTCCCCCTGTCCCAAAACCCCCTCCACATCCCTCCCCAGCCATCTGGGTTGTCCCAGTGCACTGGCTTTGAGTGCCTGTTTCATGCACAAACTTGGACTGGTCATCTATTTCACACGTTGGAGAAGACTCTGGAGAGTCCCTTGGACTGCAAGGAGATCCAATCAGTCCAATCTAAAGGTGATCAGTTTTAGGTGTTCTTTGGAAGGACTGATGCTAAAGCTGAAACTCCAGTATTTTGGCCACCTGATAAGAAGAGTTGACTCATTGGAAAAGACTCTGATGCTGGGAGGGATTGGGGGCAGGAGGAGAAGAGGACAACAGAGGATGAGATGGCTGGATGGCATCACCGACTCAATGGATGTGTCTGAGTGAACTCCAGGAGTTAGTGATGGACAGGGAGGCCTGGCGTGCTGCGATTCATGGGGTCGCAAAGAGTCAGACACGACTGAGCGACTGAAATGAACTGAATATACATGTTTCAGTGCTATATCATCCCACCCTCACATTCTCCCACAGAGTCCAAAAGGATGTTCTTTACAGCTGTGTCTCTTTTGCTGCCTTGCATATAGGGTCATCATTACCATCTTTCTAAATTCCATAATATGTGTTAGTATACTGTATTGGTGTTTTTCTTTCTGACTTACTTCACTCTGAATAATAGGTTCCAGTTTCATCCACCTCAGAACTGACACAGATGCATTCTTTATCGCAGCTGAGTAATACTCCATTGTGTATTATGTGTACCACCACTTTCTTATCCATTCGTTTGCTGATGGACATCCAGGTTGCTTCCATGTCCTGGTTATTGTAAACAGTGCTGTGATGAACACTGGGGTACACGTGTCTCTTTCAACTCTATAGTTTCCTTGGTGTGTATGCCCAGCAGTGGGATTGCTGGGTCGTATGGCAGTTCTATTTCCAGTTTTTTAAGGAATCTCCACACTGTTCTCCATAGTGGCTGTACTAGTTTGTATTCCCACTAAAAGTGTAAGAGGGTTCCCTTTTCTCCACACCCTCTCCAGCATTTATTGCTTGTAGATGTTTTGATTATAGCCATTATGACCAGCGTGAGATGGTATCTGACTATGGTTTTGATTTGCATTTCTCTTATGATGAGTGATGTTGAGCATCTTTTCATGTGTTTGTTTGCCATCTGTGTGTCTTCTTTGGAGAAATGTTTGTTTTCTGGCATTGGTCTGCATGAGCTGCTTGTATATTTTTGAGATTAATTGTCAGTTGCTTTCTTTGCTATTATTTTCTCCCATTCTGAAGGCTGTCTTTTTACCTTGCTTATAGTTTCCTTTGTTGTACAAAAGCTTTTTAAGTTTAATTAGGTCCCATTTCTTTATTTTTGCTTTTATTTCCATTACTCTCGAGGTGAGTCATAGAGGATCTTGCTGTGATTTGTGTCAGAGAGTGTTTTGTCTATGTTTTCCTCTAGAAGTTTTATAGTTTCTGGTCTTACATTTAGATCTTTAATCCTTTTTGAGTTTGTTTTTGTGTATGGTGTTAGAAAGTGTTCTAATTTCATTCTTTTACAGGTGGCTGAGCAGTTTTCCCAGCATTACTTGTTATAGAGATTGTCTTTTCTCCATTGTATATTTTCGCTTCCTTTGTCAAAGTGTCCACAGGTACATGGATTTATCTCTGGGCTTTCTATTTTGTCCCACTGATCTATATTTCTGTCTTTGTGCCAGTACCATATTGTCTTTATGACTGTAGCTTTGTAGTATAGTCTGAAGCCAGGCAAGTTGATTCCCCCAATTCTGTCCTTTCTCAAGACTGCTTTGGTTATTCAAGGTTTCTTGTGTTTCTATACAAATTGTGAAATTATTTGTTCTAGTTCTGTGAAAAATACCATTGGTAGCTTGATACAGATTGCATTGAATCTATCGATTGCTTTGGGTAGTATACTCATTTTCACTATATTGAGTCTTCTGATCCAAGAACATGGTACATTTCTCCATCTATTTGTGGGATCTTTGATTTCTTTCATTAGTGTTTTATAGTTTTCTATATATAGGTCTTCTGTTTCTTTAGGTAAATTTATTCCTATGTATTTTATTCTTTTCATTGCAGTGGTGAATGCGATTGTTTCCTTAATTTCTCATTAGCTTTGGGTAGTATACTCATTTTCACTATATTGAGTCTTCTGATCCAAGAACATGGTACATTTCTCCATCTATTTGTGGGATCTTTGATTTCTTTCATTAGTGTTTTATAGTTTTCTATATATAGGTCTTCTGTTTCTTTAGGTAAATTTATTCCTATGTATTTTATTCTTTTCATTGCAGTGGTGAATGCGATTGTTTCCTTAATTTCTCATTCTGTTTTTTCATTGTTAGTGTATAGGTATGCAAGGGATTTCTGCGTATTAATTTTATACCCTGCAATTTTACTATATTCATTGATTAGCTCTAGTAATTTTCTGGTGGAGTCTTTAGGGTTTTCTATGTAGAAGATCATGTCATCTGCAAACAGTGTGAGTTTTACTTCTTTTCCAATCTGGATTCCTTTTGTTTCTTTTTATTCTCTGATTTCTGTGGCTAAAACTTCCAAAACTATGTTGAATAGTAGTGGTGAGAGTGGGCACCCTTGTCTTGCTTCTGACTTTAGAGGAAATGCTTTCAGTTTTTTTGCCACTGAGGATAATGTTTGCTGTGGGTTTATCATATATGGCTTTTATTATGTTGAGGTATGTTCCTCCTATGTCTGATTTCTGGAGAGTTTTTTTTTTTAATCATAAATGGATGTTGAACTTTGTCAAAGGTTTTCTCTGTGTCTATTGAGATAACCATATGAGTTTTATCTTTCAGTTTGTTAATGTGGTGTATCACATTGATTGATTTGCAAATATTGAAGAATCCTTGCAACCCTGGGATAAAGCCAGAGCCCACATTCTTAACCTCTATGATAAGCAGTCTCCTAATCCTTTTCTCTTTATCTAATTTTTTTTAACACTTAAAGATTAGCACCAGCTTCAAATCCGAGTGTATAATTAAGATGTATGTTAATTAAACAGGAACATTTTTGGCCAAAGATACTTAATGAGCATGTTTCTATTATCTAGAGCATCCAGGAACATAAATTTGGGGTCTTATCACTACCTACCACCTTACTAAATTAACTTGGAGTTAATGACCTCTGGGCTTGGGAACTCATATTCCCAGGTGGCCACAGACACACTTCATTTCTTAACTGCCAGCAACAGTTGCAGGGTGGGTGGGTGAGTGTTAATGTCTGTGAACATCTCTAGTCCCACATGGGCCTAGAGGAATTTTCACTTGTTTACCTGGATGTCACAGGAATGTTATATACTTAGCAATTGCCCCTACTACCAAGTCCTTAATTATTAGAAGCATCTTGGCACCCACTTTCTCCTGGCGCGGCTGGGGGACAGAATGCTATGGACTGCCCATGAACTATTCCCTCAGGAGCTGCGAAATGGAGGCCCTGCTTAACAGCAGCCAGGAAGCAGCTGGTAGGACCCTATAAAAATTGTGAGACGTTCCCGATGGGGTCTCAAGATGCACAAAGGTCCTGAAACATGCCCGGACTTCCTTCCTGGTTTGCTCTGCCTCCTGAGGCCCACCTAGCCTGCTACACATCCTTCTGACCAACTATCAGTGTGCGGAACAATGGCCGGCTAGGAATGATAGGGACAGCTTCTGCATCTCCCAGTAAAATGATGAGATACACGGGGCTATCATGGTACTTTCATCATGATCTTTGTCAAGTGTGTTCAATTGCAGATTCTCTACAGACTACTAGATGGGTCGTCAGGACTTTTTTTTTTGGTCCTCCTCCAATCTAACGCAGAATAAAAGACTGATGGGGAGCTTTTTCGATCACAACATTGCACTGGAAACATTTCAAGGGAGAACTGTGTCATTTTAGAAATGCTTCATGTCATGTCTTGAAATTTTAGGTCTTGGCAGTAAATATTAGAGAGGATATATTGAGGTTATATGAAAACATGTATTTTTCTGTTCACAGGCCAAATGCAATTACTTGTTTAAACCCACAGGATAATACCAGCATCCAGCCCGTCTTCTCTCTTTCACAGACCCTGTTTCTTGGCACTTTCCTCCTAATTGTGCTTACCTATTTTCCTCATCCTCTTTATCCATGTGTTTTCTCCCTTTCTCCCTTGAGTGGAAAAAGATGCTCCAAGTTAAGGGGGAAAAAAGTCTAGGTATTTTTATGTCATGACACCAAATGAAGGAATGGCACCTTCCTACAGATTTAGCTGTTTGGCAGAAAAACTTCTCTGGTTTTTACTAATAGAAAAAAGAGCATCAATGTTTCTCAAAGCCACACACATGAACAGAACTGGTGTAAGGGCCAGGGGCACATTGCTTTATGAATAAATCATTAGCTGCTCAAGTGATAATAAGGAAGTGGCATTCCAGTTGCTTGTAAATCTCTTTGATTTCAGGTTAAAGAACCTGAAAACCGAAGTGTTCTTAAAAGTATCCCTAGATATGCTCACATTAATATACATAATTTAATAAATCATGTATATCAAGGAATTATTGATTTTTCTTAGTATAAAAAACATGCTAAGGCAAACTCACACCCAACCTTGGACCACCATACACACACACCAGTGGTAACTATGTGAGGTGATGGCACATTAATTAGCTCAATTGTGGGATTCATTACACAGGTATACTGCTGCCATAATACCACACTGTCCATATTAAATATATATAACTTTTGTCAATCATAACCTCACTAGATCTGGGGTGGAGACAATCCAGATTAGTGGATCTCCATATGAGTGAGTGAGTGAAATTGCTCAATCATGTCCGACTCTTTGCAATCCCATGGAATGTAACCTACCAGGCTCCTCCATCTGTGGAGTTTTCCAGGCAAGAGTATTGGAGTGGGTTGCCATTTCCTTCTCCAGGGGATCTTCCCAGCTCAGGTATTGAACCCAGGTCCCCTGTGCTGCAGGCAGACACTTTACCATCTGAACCACCAGGGAAGCCCAGAAGATATAGGTATATATAGGGTCCCCATATATTACCTTTTGTTGGTATATAAAGATAAACATAGCTAGCTCTAGCTCTAATAAACATAATTTTGTCACTGCTGTTGTAGCATACATTTATCCATCACCTCACAAGTAACTGCTATTCATCCACTTTGTAGAAAGTGCCCTGGTTTTGTGAGCAACGCGATGATGAATAACAAAAAAGACAAAATCTGAGCCCAGACCATCACTTACCATCTTGGGGAAGCTGGATCAATACATAAGAAAGTAGTTATGTTTATAAAGCAGGCAATGATAAGTCTGGGCTCAGTGTTCCTGATTATACATGTGTTGAGTCAGACAATGGTAGGGAGACGTTGGTTTGCGTTTCTGTGAGCATTCCTACTTTCCTGCGTCCCTCTGTGTCAATTCCCACTGTGCCTTGGTGCGCTTTAGGTGTCATTCACAGGAGGGCCCGCTGCATTCTATGTTGAGCATGGCTGACACAGTCTCAGAGGAGTGGCCCTCAGACCAGAAGCCAGATCCGAGTAGAGACACAAAGAATCTGAGCGAGACTGAGTAAGGGGCCACTGATTTCGCAGAAATCACTTTGGCCACCTCATGTGAAGAGTTGATTCATTGGAAAAGACTCTGATGCTGGGAGGGGTTCGGGGCTGGAGGAGAAGGGCACGACAGAGGATGAGATGGCTGGATGGCATCACTGACTCGATGGATGTGAGTCTGAGTGAACTCCAGGAGCTGGTGATGGACAGGGAGGCCTGGTGTGCTGCAATTATGGGGTCGCCAACAGTTGGACACGACTGAGCAACTGAACTGAACTGATTTCGCAGACACAGTGACAAGGTTAGGGAAAACAAACATATTCTGATACCCTCCCTGCTGGAGAGAGGGATTCAGAAAGGAGCAAAGCCAGCAGCTGCCTGCGGGATACTCCCTGGGCTAGACGGATGATTAACATGATGGTCTTTATGGCATTTATGTTTTCTGTGATTATATTCTTTTTCTCTCCTTTAATACTTTGAAACATTTTTTGCCTCCCATTTTTCCTTTTACTGCCAGTCAGAATCAGGATCAGGAATGTCTGCACATGAGTGGATGTGTCAGGGGTGGGCTCCATCTCGGGCCAGAGTTCTGAAGGTGAGGCAACATGTCTCTGAGGCTGGCAAGGCCGGGACTCCATGAAACCAAGCAAATATCTCAGAAGAAGATGAGACAGAAGGTCTGAGAAGTGGCCTCTTGGTGATAGCTTCTAAATAGTGGAGAAAATTTTCAGTACTTTCTTCTGCTGAAACCTTTGCTGGTTTGGTACTAAAATGAGAGAGCATGCCACTGGACTGAGTGGCAGGGTGCTGAGCCACTGTAATTCCAAAACTCCTTTGAGCACAGTTTTAAAGAACTGCAGGCAGTAGCGGGGAAGGGAGGTAGCTAGCGCCCCAAGGCCAGGTGAGGTGGACAATGGGTTTATTACACAGAACACCTCCTACCTGGGCCCTGTTACTGCTGTGTTGATATATACCACCAGGAAGTATCAGAAGGGATTGACAAAACGACAAAGGCTCCATGCACAAAAAATTTTGGACAAAAAATGCTTATGGAAAAACATGTGAGAAAAGACGGGGATTAAGTTATCCTAGAGGAGAAAGTAAGAAATACGAGAAATCAACTAGCAACTTCAAAAACCTGCCATTTGCCGAATCATGGTGAGCATCTACTTTTATTTCTGCTGGGGTCAAGATAAGATCTAAAGGGCTTAAAGGGCAGAAGCAGGGATTTAGATGAGACAGTAGGAGAATTTCCTTCAAGTTTTCTGGAATGTGTTATGGAGAGAGCCTGGAATGCATGACCAGCAAGAACATGTAATATTCTTTTCTAAAAACTCTTAAAGTAACAAACAGGTAGGCAGGTTCCCTACTTGCCTGAGTGCAGCTCTGCCCTGCGGGGGAAGGATGATAGAATGAGTTATTGAGACGCCGTGGCCCTACAGTGGAAGGAATTACGACCTCCCATGTACCTTCCAGCCTTCGTGTGTCTGAATGGAACTTCTCTGTCTCATATGTGTCTAAAAAACAGGACTAAATCCTTGACACTTTTAAGTGTGGTGAGAGATAATTTTAGAAAGATTTTTCCAAAGTATACCTCCAGGGCAAATACTGTGATCTTTGAACACAGGCTAGGAAGGACATCCAGACCCATAGGAAATCCCTTAAAGTTCTATACACTCTCTTCTAACCTATGTTCACACGCTTTTTTTTTTCCTTTCAGTTTTACCATCTAAGGTACAAAACTATTTGCTCAAGTCTGTATTTAAAATGGGCTCTGTGGTTTCTCCTAATCCTGAGATTAACTAATATTTTTTTTTAAGTGGGGAGAAGAGTTCATGGTAAAGAGCTCTCATTAATTGAGAATCTGTATGTCTAGGATAAACAGAATCTTTTAAAAATACCTTGCTTAATCCTCGTAAGTGCCCTGAGAGGTAGGTACAGGGGTAAATAGTTTGTACAGGGTCATAAGGATGGTATGTGGTTAGGGTGGCAGGGTAGGGGAAGGTGAGTTATTGTAATGGCATGCTAAGACACTTCAGTCGTGTCCGACTCTGTGTGACCCCACAGACGGCAGCCCACCAGGCTCCCCCATCCCTGGGATTCTCCAGGCAAGAACACTGGAGTGGGTTGCCATTTCCTTCTCCAGTGCATGAAAGTGACAAGTGAAAGTGAAGTCGCTCAGTTGTGTCCGACTCTTCGCGACCCCATGGACTGCAGCCCACCAGGTTCCTCCATCCATGGGATTTTTCTAGACAAGAGTACTGGAGTGGGCTGCCACTGCCTTCTCCATTGTAATGGCGTAGGAAACAAGAATAGAGAAATCCCATCACATGTGCAGACGGCATCAACTCAACAGGTCAAAGGGGTGTGAAAAGCACCGAGAGCCCAAGTGACTTTTTAGCTGATCAGCAAGGTAGCCCCTGGAGCATCTCTAATAACGAGATTAGACTTTTCAACAGACGGCACAGGACAACCTGTACCAATACGCGGGTGCTTTCTGTCCTAATCCCCTGGGCAGGACAGTCAACTTCTGTGTACTTGGGGGCTGTTGCCATAGCAGATAAGCCTGTCTTTTTGCTTTTGCATCTGGTTTGGACACGTTAACTCTAATGGGAGGAGAAATCAAATGCAGAAATCAAACCAATCCATATTATAAAAACAGGACCTGTGTGGGAAGGACTTACTCCTTCTGATTAAAATAAAGTTCCTATGTTCAGGAATACTGAAATGGTTAGTAGAGATGAATTAATCAATTGTACAAACCAAAATGTCACCTTTTATAAGGATGAGTTTAGCTAAACTTCACACATCATTTTATTTCTGCAACATCAAAAAAACAGAATTCTTAGGTAAAAAATAAATTTCCTACACTCCACTGCAACTGATATCTGAGTTAAATATATTTTAAAAAGATCAAATGAATATTCTTTAGAAAATACACGTTTGTTTCTGTTAATGAATAAATTCTTATTCATTGGGAATAATGATGCCACACTCAAGACTGAGATATGTGTGTTTAAAAAAAAAAACAACAACACAAGCGAAAAAAAAACAAAAAAGAAGAGAGAAAATTTCCCTCTAGTTTTACAATCTACTTAAATTGGGAAAAGGAGCACTCTGATAGCTGTGGCCACCCAGCCAAAGGGCCGTCTCTCAGTTAAAAAGTTAATTCTTTAATAGGTCCAAGAGTTGCCTTCTTGGCATGTGTCTGAGCAGAAAATTTATTACATGAAGTACGAGCTCACTGGGTATGCACGGTAAATGGTCTCATTAAGAATGTTTTATGAAGAAACGTGACTGTTCTAACAAGGTCAAAGGGTGAGCAAGGTATGAGAAAGAGGCAAAAGGCAGTGACCTGGAAACGGACGATGGCACCCAGCTTAATTTACCGTGCTTTCCCCCCAGGCCTGGCGTGACCCTCCATAAGCTCAGACCTAAAAGAAGTGGTCAGAAACTGGAGCACATGCCGTGCAGAAAACCCACACGGATGGTTCCATGCAAGCTGTCTCATCTGGCAAGTCGGCTAAGCAGATCTACCTTAAGCAAAATTATATATAGGAATATACGAGTTTACCCAACAGATATACTAGGAGGGTATTTATACTGGGTAATGCATTTTCCTTTATAAAAATATCAATGGAAGACTCCTCCCATAAGCTCTCAAAGAACATATAAAACATAATGCATGAATGTTTGTTTGCACATCATTTTTAGGTATCTTAAAATTTTTATTTTTAATTGGAGAATAGTTGCTTTACAATATTATTTTGGTCTCTGCCATGCATCGGCATGAATTAGCCTCAGGTACACACATGTCCCCTCCCTCCTGAACCTCCCTCCCATCTCCCACCCCACCTCACCCCTCTAGGGTGTCGTAAATTATCTTGGCATTTGCTGCTACTTCACTGCAGTGGTTTCCTCACCTTGGTCCCCCTTAATTGCAGCCTTACAATTGATCTTACAATCTGGAAGTGTCCAAGAATTCTAATGCAACCAAGGAAGTTGCCTAAATTCAGTTTCAGGATTTTTAAAATAATTAGTATTTGTGTATATGAGACATACCAAACCATGAAGTAGAATGAAAAAAATATATTGAGGTCAAACAGTTCTATTTCCAGGACCATTTTTTTTCAAAATATTACATCCCTCAACTCAACATTCTTACTATAAAATAATTAGTAAGAGCCACATTACAATTATTCTTTCCAAAACTATTATTTAACAGCATGTTCTACATAAAAATCACCTTCAGTTTTTAAATCAAATTATAAGTAATGCCTTACCTTATTTAACTGAAAAGTAAATTGATGACTTTTAATTGAGACTACTAATGCTGAGATTATAACTAAATGATTAAAAATGATTAAAACTGCCTCAGAAGAACAGGTGAAGCAAATGTAAAATAGTAATCCCATGAACTGATACAAAAACATTTTTCACAGCTGGTATAACACAGAAAATATTCTGCGTTTCTAAATATTATCACTCTAGTATTAAGAACATTTTACAAATGCAAGACAAAGCAGGTCAGCAGAGTCAGAAAAAATCCTTATGCTAAACACTAATATAAAAAAGAATGAGTAGAATGAGGACATGTTAATGAGTTAACAGGCTGCCACTTAAGTTTGGGGGAAAAATTAAATAGGCCTGAGGAAAAAGAAAACAAACGCCAATGTTGCTAGCTCTTATGCACTTTCAGTAAATATTACTCCACATTCTATTCCCCTGGCATTATCAGAACGCACTGATTTTAAGAATTAATAGTCACCAATGATGCACAGGCTTGGAAAAAAATTATTTTTCTAGGCTAGGATCTCTTCAGGATACAGGCAGAATTGGTTTGGAAACTCCCAGGCAAAGCTGAGCCAAACCAAATGGCCTTTTGTGAATAAGTGATTCTTTTGCATTCGCTTCTCGTGTTTTCAGCCCAGCTTCTCTGCGCACACGGAGCTTGTGCTGGAACATCGAGAGGCCCTTTGATGATGTCTGGTGTTGGCAGGTGCAGGTCACTGCTGGGGAGGAGCCCTCTCAGCTGCCTGGTGTTGAGTGGGGTGGTGCCAGGGTAGGGCCGATGCCCAGGTCTGACCTCTTAGCTCTGTTGAAAAGACACACTGCTCTTTTTTTTTACTTGGTATTCGCCACAGTGTAAATTCCAAAGCTTTTGGTGACTCTCTCAAACCTAGCTCAGCAGGCTGAGAAAAAGCATATTTTAAAAAGAATATGCTTTCCATTTAGGTTTCAAAGGAGCATTTAGCTGCATTAAAAAAAAAAAAAAAGAGTCCAAGAATTTAAGTTCTGAATATGAAGCTAACTCATTAAAAAGAAACTTTTAGAAGGAAATCTTAAACGTCCTTTTACTTTCAGTGACTTCTTATCTGTATTTTTCCTTCACATTTAAGACTGAACCACAGATGGATGGGATCAAGTAAGCTCTTCTCCATCAAAGCTAGAAGATGAGCTGTCTTCTGGAGATGACAGTAGTTCAAGGAGGGATAACCGGGCCATTTCTGCAAGTTTTTCCTAAGTCACTGTTAGTCGCTCAGTCGTGTCCAACCCTTTGAGACCTCACTGTCTATATGGTCCATGGAATTCTTCAGGCCAGAATACTGGAATGGGTAGCCTTTCCCTTCTCCAGGGGATCTTCCCAACCCAGGGATCAAACTGGTAAAGACTCTGCCTGTGATGAGGGAGACCTGAGTTGGGAAGATCCTGTGGAGAAAGGAACAGCCACCCACTCCAGTATTCTGGCCTGGAGAATTCCACGGACTGTATAGCCCATGGGGTTGCAAAGAGTCGGACACAACTGAGCAACGTTCACTATGACTGTTAGTAATTTTTAAAGTATTCCCCTTTTCCTATTAAAATTCTGCTCTGTTCCAAAGATAGGTTTTCCTCCCTTTAAAACAGTCTGTTAGCATGGTGTGATGTCAGCGTCCCATACGTAGCTCTGGAGAATGGATGCCGCCACTAAGGGATTTCACTGATGGCTCTGCTAGTGTTAGAACAGCCTCCTCTGGAGGCACAGGGTGGCCCACGGCTGTCACCCCGACCAGATGCCTTGCCCAGGAGTCAGTTCTTCACTGCTGACTTGGGTTAAGGCCAGTTTTATGCTAAGATTTTCAAATGGATGATGTGGGTCTAAGTCACATATTAGGTAAAATACAGTTTTTAACCCCCATAATGATTTTTCACTTCTGCAACTGCCAGAGATGACACCAGCCTATGGGCTTTCCAGTGGCTCAGGGGTAAGGATAGCCTGCCAAGGAAGGAGACCTGGGTTTGATCCCTATGGGGGAAGATCCCCTGGAAAAGGAAATGGCAACCACTCCAGTATTCTTGCCTGGAAATCCCCATGGATGGAGGAGCCTGGCGGGCTGTCGTCCATGGGTTCAGAGAGTCAGAGATGACTTAGCCACAAACAGCAGTGACAACAGAAAGCTGTGTCATAGATCTGAAAGCTCTACTACTGCCTTCATCTTGACAGAAATCACATGTTTTTCCTTCCTAAAAGATACGGCTGTTTTCTAGGTTAATAGGTACAGATCGCATACATTTTTTTAATAAGCTGAATAATGTTAAGTTTTAAAACATGATTTATTCAGCCATTTTCTTTTATAATAAGCTTTGTAACATATTGAAAATATTTTCTCCCAGCCTATTTTTGAGTTTTGATGGAAAGTTTTAATTTGTATGTACTCAAATCTGTTGATACGTCTCTTTATGGATTCTGGGCTTCAAAATGTTTTTTTTTTTTAATTAATGTATTTATTTTAACTGGAGGATAATTACAATACTGTGATTTTTTTGCCATACAGCAACATGAATTGGCCACAGGTATACATGTGTCCCCCCATATTGAACCCCAGGCACCTCCCCCTCCACCCAGTCCCTCTATGTTGACCCAGAGCACTGCTTTGGGTGCCCTGCTTCATGCGTCTAACTCGCGCTGGCTGCCTATTTTACATATAGTAATGTACACAAGGAATGCTCAATGGTGTTCTCTCAAATCATCCCATCCTCCTCTTCTCTGAGTCCAAAAGTCTGTTCTTTATGTCTGTGTCTCCTCACAATGTTCTTAAGTTATCTTCTGTTCTCATAGTTAAACATGTATCTCAAATATTCTACTATTATACTTTTTTTTGGCATTTAGTTTTTTAAATGTATGATTTATTTATTGTACAGTATTAAATATGATTTATTTTTTCCAGATGGACAGTAATTGAATAAAGTGCACTTTATCCCATATGTTATAGAATCATATTTATTATATTTAAAATTCACATGCACTGAAGGAGATCAACCCTGCGATTTCTTTGGAAGGAATGATGCTAAAGCTGAAACTCCAGTACTTTGGCCACCTCATGCAAAGAGCTGACTCATTGGAAAAGACTCTGATGCTGGGAGGGATTGGGGGCAGGAGGAGAAGGGGACGACAGAGGATGAGATGGCTGAATGGCATCACGGACTCGATGCACGTGAGTCTGAGTGAACTCCGGGAGCTGGTGATGGACAGGGAGGCCTGGCGTGCTGCTATTCATGGGGTCGCAAAAAGTCAGACACGACTGAGTGACTGAACTGAACAAGTTTCTAACTTAATATTCTATTTTACTGTTCTTATGCCACTGGGCACGTGACTGAGCAACAACAATAATGAATCACATACCAGAGGATGGTCCTTAATAAATGACCCAGTCATTGCTATGTATCATTCTAGTTGTAAATTTCAAGAAGCCCTGTGATTTGAATTCAATACATTAAAACACACAGAATGTCAGCCATGAGTTGAAGCCTCTGAAGGAAGAGACCTACAGGAACATAAACATGCAGTCTTTCTAAATGCCAATCAGCATTTAGAGGAAAAGCTCTTACGGAATGTACAACTGCCCTCACCATTTTGCCTTCATGGAAAAAGCACAGAGCATAAACTAATATTTCTTTTGTATATTTTGTATGCATAAGTGTGGTTAAGAAATCACTAACATGAATTATTTTCAACATTTTCAGTCATAATGTCCATGCTTTTGACTAGTTCACATATTTAAAAATATTTTTTAATTTTACTTTTAAAATATTTATTTTTGTTGTTGTTTAGTTGCTAAGTTGTGTCCAACTCTTTTGCAACCCCAAGGACTATAGCTCACCAGACTCCTCTGTTCATGGGATTTCCCAGGCAAGAATACTGGAGTGGGTTGCCATTTCCTTCTCCAGGGATCTTCCTAATCTGCTGCGTTGGGTCTTACCTGATGCATGCAGGATCCTTTCTTGTGGTGCATGGACTCCAGTTATGACATGTAGGCTCCAGAGCACATGGAGTTCAGCAGTTGTCTCATATGGGGGCTTAGTTGCTCCCCACCATGTGGGGTCTTAGTTCCCTGACCTGCATCCCCTGCATTACAAAGCAAATTCCTAACCACTGGACCATCAGCAAAGTCCCCAAACAAATTTTTAGGGAACCATTATCAATGAGCATCTTACAGGGAAAACATATGGTATAAGACAAAAATAGGGAAGAGATTACAAATTTGGGGAAAAACTCTAAGATATATTACCCAACTACTTGGATAACTTGTAAGGACCAAATACATTATGCACGTGTGTGTACTGAGTCCTGTCTGACTCTCGAGATGGCCAGGCTCCTCTGCCCATGGAATTCTGCAGGCAAGAATACTGGAGCAGGTTGCCATTTCCTTCTCCAGGGGATCTTCCCAACTCAGGGACTGAACCTGCATCTCCTGCATTGGTGGGCCAATTCTATACCACTGAGCCACATGAGAAGCCAAATACAATTATACCTTCAACTCTTTATCAATAAATACATTTAAATGTACTTATTTACCAAAGTTTAAACATTAAAAGCTATATATATATCTTAGAGGCTTAATCAAAACAACAGGGTGTAATTGAGAACTTCAACTACTAAAAGATTTAAAAAATGAAGAAAAGAGTAGGGCCAGAGATTATGAAGACAAAGACTTTCTTACTACTTCTCTGTGGTCCAACGATGGTCTTTCTTAGAATCACCTGGGAGGTTTTTCAAGACGCAAAATCTTGAGCCATCCCAGACCTGCATGTCAGCATGTCTACAAGTAAATACTCCCATGTGAGTGTATTTCTATATTCTGAAAATGAGAACTACCGACCTGAATAAGATTAGAGAAAGACGGAAAAACAGTATCTGCGAAAAGATTCTTTAGAAGAAATACAGAAGGGAGGGAGGAAGGGAAGGATAAATAGGGATAAAAATACAGCCTATATCAGAGTTCTCAACTTCATGACTATGCATGCTATGGACCATCTAATTCTTTGTTGTTAGGTTCTGTCTTGTACAAACATAGAATATTTAGCTGCATCCCAGACCCTCTAATCCCTAGATGCCAGCAGCATCCTCCCACTGCAAATTGTGACAACCAAAACTATTTTCATACTTTTCCAAATATCCCCTTGGGGGTATAATTGCCCGTGATTGAAAACCACTGGTCTACACTAAGGAAATTGATACAAACAAGAACAGTAAGCTAGAAAGATAATTAAATCCCTAGACTATATTAAAAAAAAAACAAAATCAAGTGAGCGCTGAGATGAGAAGCATGTTAATTCATTACACTCGAAAGTTAGTTTCCTTGATAGCAGAAGTCATAAACCAGAAGTGAGCTGAAGTTAATTTCAAAACTCCTTTTCATCTTTCAGAATTTGGCACGTTTTGCACAGAAGTTTGTATTTCTGATATCTCGAAAAGAAAGGAAAACCCTGCTATATCTCCCCTATGGCAACAAATAGCTGAAACAGATAGCCGGCCACTCCCTTTAATGGAGCACTAAAGTTTTCCCCTGATGCTTTACAGAGGTAAATTCTGCATAAAATTTTTGATGTAGGTTATGGGGTTTGTAAAAGATGAGAACCAATCCATATGGTTAAAAATTACATTTAGTTTCTTAGAAATACAAATTTTATGATCAGCACCACACTTTTAAACTACAAACATAATTTGCAAGCAATACAGGCGCACAGCTACAGCACGCCAGAGAGGGTCTTGCAGTCTGGTGTAATCACAGCCAACGGGTATAGGATTCACAGGCACGGCCACACCACTTGCGTGTGTCCACTGACTGACAAGCACACAACCTGTATGTTACCGCAGTCATTTAAAAAATAAATGAGTAATGACTCAGCAGTTTCGACATTCTTACATTAAAGTTCAAGCTGGGCTTCCTACAATAGATGTCCTTACTAACCATCCATTAAAAAAGATGTGTTCTTGGAATGAAACGCCCTCCCCAAACATAATCTTCCTTTAGCTGTGTGGCTGGCACTGTTCCCCATGGATGACTTCCTGCTGACACCACCTGGAGGGTAAAAGGTCCACACCCCCAGGTTTACAGCTTGTTCCTCATCTTGGAAGTTGCACCTTTTCCAGTTGTACCTTACCCAAGAATGTTAGCCCTGTACCCACCAACTGAAGTGCAGAATTAAACACGACTACAGTGTAAAGGGATTTTCAGGTATGGCCTGACGTGAGTGACTTCGTGAAGTTTCATGCCATTCAGTTATGTAGGCACTCATCTTTCCCAGGAGGAGGGCACGGCAACCCACTCCAGTATTCTTGCCTGGAGAATTCCATGGACAGAGGAGCCTGGCAGGCTACAGTCCATGGGGTCACACAGAGTCAAACACGACTGAAGCAACTTAGCACGCAAACATCTATCTCAAGAATGAAGGTCTTATGAATGCTCCCTGATAACACTGTCTTTCTTTAGATGATAGACTTATTTCCCAGAAATGGGGCTGAAAGACTGTCTCTGTATTTACGGCCATGGACACAGCATCGTTCATTTCTATTTTATTCAACTGGTCCCTCAAATATGGGTGAGGCATTTCTGTTAATCTTGGCTAAGTTCTTGGGGAGACAAATTCTTCTCTTCTGAAACCAGCACTTCCCCCTGATGCTGACCTTGTATCACACCTGAATTCATTCCACTGATGTAGTTAATGATCCTTGGAATATACTCCACTAACATCCTCTGTCAAGTCTTTGTTTTAACCTACTCTTCTTGGGTTTGCCTCACTCTTTTTTGTCTTCTTTCCATTCCTTCGCATTCTTGTGTTTTCATTTATTTTGGAGGCTCATTCCTCTAGCTCTTTTACCCTAGGTCAATTCATCCTAACTTGCCTTGAGTCTGAATTTAATATGTCACTATGAACTATTGGATCAGAGCTAGAATGCCCACGTTAACAATAACAACAGCTGTCCCAAATCCCACCCTCCCATACTCGTGACAAAAACTGTAGCTCAACAAGCATAATCAAGACATCACTTAAAAATTTTCATCAGGGAATGAAGAGACTTGCCAAGACTTTTTCTTATTTAAGAAGCTGCTGAGTTAAGGTATATAAGTCAATATAAGCTCAAGATGTACATTGCACCTTCCTGGTACAAAAATGCAAAGATAATATTTATACAGAACTTTCCTAAAATGCCATCTTAGAATCTTTGTTATAGTTATGAGTTTGTTTTAAAATGAAATCCACTGTGCCTTTAATAGCAGTATAACCAAACAAGAGTTTTCTTCCTAAATTCAGCTTACTAATGTATGGCCACCTGATGTGAAAACCTGATTCATTTGAAAAGACCCTGATGCTGGGAAAGATTAGACATGGGAGGAGAAGGGGATGACAGAGGATGAAATGGTTGGATGGCATTACTGACTCAATGGACATGAGTTTGAGTAAACTCCGGGAGTTGGTGATGGACAGGGAGGCCTGCTAAGCTGCAGTCCATGGGGTCACAAAGAGTCGGACACGACTGAGCAACTGAATTGAACTGAATGTATGAACAAGGTTTGACTTCCTACTCATGGATTCATTCATTCATTCAATAAGCATTTATTAAGAATCTACATGTTAAATGCTCTGGATATGAAGACAAAAGGATAACTCTGTTCCTGAGAAACTCAAAGACTATTTGGCAATAAATACCTATAAACAATGAGTACAATAAAATATATGAAGTGCTACAATAGAAACTTTGGAAGCACAGAGGAGTCACTAATGAATGAGACCTAAATAAGTCATAAAAAGCTTTACAGGAGACATGTTAATACAGTATATACATACAGGACTTCCCTGGCAGTCCAGTCGCTAAGACTCCATGCTCCCAATGCAGGGGGCCTGGGTTCAATTCCTGACTAGGGAACTAGATCCCACATGCACAACTAAAGAACCCAAGTGCTGCAACTAAGACCTGGCTCAGTCAATAAATGAGTAAAAATAAATACTGAAAATCAAATGTATATACGTACATAACATCTTAGAACTGGGAGGGGTACAATTTAAGTAGAGGTGGAAGTGATTAATTCTTTGAGTTCAGTCTGGAATGGGTAACAGGGACTATCAGCACAAGGGAGGGATATGCAGGCCATGTAAGAACTGTGCAGACAAAGGCACAACCGAAAGGCTGTGAACCAGTGACGTGAGTGGCTTTTCAAAAGGGAAGGGAAGTTTCAGGGAGTAAGAGACAGGGATGAGGTGGGTGAGCATATACAGGGCCAAAATCGGCAAGGCATCCAAAAATTCCAGAGTGATGGGCACTCTGGAAAAGTGCCCATCTGGAAAAGACAGAACATCTAATTCATCCATGTCATTTGCAGCACACGGATGAACTTAAAGATAACCATACTAAGTAAAGTAAGTCAGAGGAAAAAGAAATACTATATATTATTATATGTGGAATCTAAAATATAACACAAATGAATCTATATACAAAACAGAAAGAGACTCATAGACATAGAAAACAAACTTCTGGTTACCTAAGAGGAAAGGGAAGTGAGGAGGAAAAATTAAAAATATGGGACTAATAACCAATGCAAACCACTGTACATAAAATAGATAAGCAACAGGGTTCACTGTATAGCAGAGGGAATTATATTTAATATCTTGTAAAAACCTATTGTAGAAAATAACCTGAAAATCTATATATGATAACTGAATCACTTTGCTGTACACCTGAAGCTAACACAATAATGTAAATCAACTGTAATTCAATTTTTTTAAATGTTCTTCCCCTAGAGTAAGGAAACACCCTTTTGCTAACTCATGATGTTACAATCTATCATTTTTCACTGACTTTTGTATGTATATATCTTCCTTAGGAATAGAAATCTACATATTTATGAATAAGCATGTAACTACACGCACATGATAAATAAAAAATAAGATTTAATACTAAAAAAAAAAGATACATGCCCCTCAATGTGCATAGCAGCACTACTTACCAAGACAGGGAAGCAACTTGAGTTTCCACAGACAGATCAATGGATAGAGAAGATGTGGTACATGTATGCAATGGAATAGTACTGAGCCATAAAAAGGAATGGAATAACGCCATTTTCAGCAACATGGGGAGACCCAGAGATCATCATACTGAGTGAAGTCAGATAGAGAAAGACAAACATTATACGGTGTTATTTATATGTGGAATCTAAAAGCTAATATAAACAAATGTATATGCAAAATAGAAATAGACTCACAAGGATAGAAAACAAACTTCCGGTTACCAAAGAGGAATGGGCAGAGGGAGGAGAAAACTAGGAGGATGGGATTAACTGATATGCACAACTATACACAAAATAGGCAAACAACAAAGATTTACTGTATAGCACAGGGAACTGTAGTCAGCATCTTGTAGTATATATCTTACCTATAATGGTTACAATCTGGGAAAGAGTACGTATATCTGAATCTCTTTGCTGTACACTTGAAACTAACATAATATGCTAAGTCAAATACACTTCAATAAAAATTAAAAATTCCAGAGTTTTGTTGGATATAGACCATAACATAAGTGATGGGCAAAATAATGGTCTCCCAAAGATGTTCACCTCCTCATCCCCAGAACCTGTGAATGTGTTACCTCACAGGCAAAAGGACCCTGCAGGCTTAACTAAGAATTTTAAGATAAAGTAATTACTCTGAGTTGTTGACATGGGCGGAATATAATCACAAGGGTCCTTATAAGTGAGAGACGGAGGAAGGACAGGCAGGGAAGATGATGTGACAACAGAGGCGGAGGCAGAATGCACATACTATGGCTTTGAAGATGGAAGGGGGCCGGGAGCCCGGAATGTGTGCAGCCTCCAGAAGCTGCAAGGGCAAGGATACGAATTCGCTCCTTGAGCCTCCACCAAGGAACACTGGCTGCTGACACACTGATTTTAACTCAGTGAGACCCATTTTGGACCTCTGACCTTCAGAAATCTAAGGTAACAAATTTGCCTTATTTTAAGCTTGCGTTGCTTTGTCACAGCAGCAAGGGGAAACTCATACACCTAGGTACATAGGTGCTTCCCTCTTAGCATTCCTATGTTTGGTGCAAATGAGAGGCCTTTGTTGGGCCTGAATAAAGGGAGCTGTGTCACTCAAACCACCAAGAGGGAATTGGCAGGAGCTGTCCACAGCACTGAACCAGAAAGAGGAGTCAGGGTGGAGAAGTCACTGACCATGGGTGGGCACAGCAGAGCAGGTGGCAGGAGGCGTCACACAGGACGATGCCCAGAAGTGGCTCAGAACCTTCCAAAGAGCAGGGGAGCAGGGAGAAGCAGAGAAGGATGAGTGTGGGGGGAGTGGAGGCAAATCAGCATCGCGTACACTGCTTTACGATGAGTCACGGCATCTCGTTCCTGCTGAATTTCAAACAGCCTAAGGAGATTTAGATTTCTTTCTTTTTAAATAAGTCAAATATATTGAGAAAAATCGACCTACTGGAAAAGAAAGCCTGTTTGGGAACAGAGCAGTTAGTGAGCCTTAGAGTAAATGAATCAAGTAAAGCTAAGCTCTTTTAACTTTTATTTTGAACCTGTTTTCAATTGCAATAAAAGTCTTGCAATAAGAGTACTGCAATAAAGTATTTTATATCGTATTTTGAGCCTGATAAGAACATTTCTTTAACCACAAAACAGCTGGAAAGCCAACAATAGTGTCATCACTAATATTATCTGAAAAAGTTTAATGATGTGGCCCAAACCAACTCTACTGAGTAAAGACAGGGACGTGGGTCACTTAGGTGAAGAACAAACATTGGGCAGAGACTCTCCTGAGGGCTCAGAAGACACCAGATACACAGGGGTTTCCTTCCAACCCACTGAGCGCAGCATGAGAGAAGGCCACCACGGTGGGCCTGAGAACTATGCATGCCGGGGTGAGAGGCTCTCTCCTCTCCTGCGTCTCCACGATGGATACAGATGTCTACACACATCGAGGGTGTGTCCAGGTGGGAGCATGTGAGCAGAAGTGTGGTGACACGGGGTGGCATTTCTAAATTTGTTTCTTCTCTTGTAACAAATCATAAACCTCACCAAGGACCCCTCTTCCCCACTCCATTTCCTTCCTGGGATTATTCCCACCTTCTCTTTCTTACCTCACTTTTCTCTCCCCAATATGGAAAGTCAGAATCATTGTTTCAGTACATTTCTCTCTGGGGGTGGTGGCGGGGAGGGCTTCCCAGGTGGTGCGAACTGTGAAGAATCTGCCTGCCTATGCGGGATTCGCAAGAGATGAGGGTTCAATCCCTGGCTTGGGAAGATCTGCTGGAGTAGAAAATGGCAACCCACTTCAGTATTCTTGCCTGGAAAATTCCATGGACAGAGGAGCCTGGTGAGCTACAGTCGATGGGGGTCACACAACTGAGCAACTGAGCACACACAGCTCTCTGGGGATAAGGAACCTACCTTTATCTCTGAGTTCTGCACAATCTGCCCCAGGGATGTGTAGCATTTAAGTGTGCAGCTTATCAAATATGTTTATAGTTACTGCTTGGTAAGGCATAAAACTAGAAAGTTAGTGGACTAAAAGCTAACATGGCCCTCTGTATGGTTTTCTTTGGCAAGAAAATTCAAATATACTAGCTTAAGATGTTTTCCAGTACTCTTGCCTGGAATATCCCATGGACGGAGGAGCCTGGTGGGCTGCAGTCCATGGGGTCGCTAAGAGTCAGACACGACTGAGCGACTTCACTTTTACTTTTCACTTTCATGCACTGGAGAAGGAAATGGCAACCCACTCCAGTGTTCTTGCCTGGAGAATCCCAGGGACGGGGGAGCCTAGTGGGCTGCCATCTATGGGGGTTGCACAGAGTCAGACAGGACTGAAGCGACTTAGCAGCAGCAGCAAGATGTTTTTAGGGGCCTTCTCCTAGTGAGGAAATATTTACCAGATGCCAGTTAGTGATTTACTTGAGAAAAATAGAAATAACATTAAATAGGAAAAAATTAAAGGGTTTAAGAAATGAAACCAACGAAAGGGTTTTCTTATCCTAAGAAAAATGCTCCCAATGTTACAGCAAGCTCTCAAATAGTTCTCAGCTCCGGTGAGATGTTGTACACTGTCTAGAGTTTTATAAAGGAAAGATGCTGCCTCTGCTCCATCTAGATTTACTGCATGCGAGTCTCCAGGCACAGGGCATGGGTGAGGGTGTTTATAACAAGGACTTGACATGCTAGAGAAGGTACAGAGAAAAGGGAATCCTTACACTGTTGGGGGGACTGTGCATTGGTGCAGCCACTGTGGAAACAGTATGGAGTTTTCACAAAAGAATTAAAAACCGTTGCCATATGATCCAGCAATGCCATTCCTGGGATTGGTTCTATCTAAACCAAAACTATAATTCAAAAAAAAGTGTATGCACATTTATGTTCACAGCAGCACTGTTTACAGTAGTCAAGACATGGAAGCAGCCTGAATGTCTGACACACGAATGGATGAAGACAATGTGGTACACACACACACACACACACACACACACACAATGAGAAAAATCGACCTACTGGAAAAGAAAGCCTGTTTGGGAACAGAGCAGTTAGTGAGCCTTAGAGTAAATGAATCAAGTAAAGCTAAGCTCTTTTAACTTTTATTTTGAACCTGTTTTCAATTGCAATAAAAGTCTTGCAATAAGAGTACTGCAATAAAGTATTTTATATCGTATTTTGAGCCTGATAAGAACATTTCTTTAACCACAAAACAGCTGGAAAGCCAACAATAGTGTCATCACTAATATTATCTGAAAAAGTTTAATGATGTGGCCCAAACCAACTCTACTGAGTAAAGACAGGGACGTGGGTCACTTAGGTGAAGAACAAACATTGGGCAGAGACTCTCCTGAGGGCTCAGAAGACACCAGATACACAGGGGTTTCCTTCCAACCCACTGAGCGCAGCATGAGAGAAGGCCACCACGGTGGGGCCTGAGAACTATGCATGCCGGGGTGAGAGGCTCTCTCCTCTCCTGCGTCTCCACGATGGATACAGATGTCTACACACATCGAGGGTGTGTCCAGGTGGGAGCATGTGAGCAGAAGTGTGGTGACACGGGGTGGCATTTCTAAATTTGTTTCTTCTCTTGTAACAAATCATAAACCTCACCAAGGACCCCTCTTCCCCACTCCATTTCCTTCCTGGGATTATTCCCACCTTCTCTTTCTTACCTCACTTTTCTCTCCCCAATATGGAAAGTCAGAATCATTGTTTCAGTACATTTCTCTCTGGGGGTGGTGGCGGGGAGGGCTTCCCAGGTGGTGCGAACTGTGAAGAATCTGCCTGCCTATGCGGGATTCGCAAGAGATGAGGGTTCAATCCCTGGCTTGGGAAGATCTGCTGGAGTAGAAAATGGCAACCCACTTCAGTATTCTTGCCTGGAAAATTCCATGGACAGAGGAGCCTGGTGAGCTACAGTCGATGGGGGTCACACAACTGAGCAACTGAGCACACACAGCTCTCTGGGGATAAGGAACCTACCTTTATCTCTGAGTTCTGCACAATCTGCCCCAGGGATGTGTAGCATTTAAATGTGCAGCTTATCAAATATGTTTATAGTTACTGCTTGGTAAGGCATAAAACTAGAAAGTTAGTGGACTAAAAGCTAACATGGCCCTCTGTATGGTTTTCTTTGGCAAGAAAATTCAAATATACTAGCTTAAGATGTTTTCCAGTACTCTTGCCTGGAATATCCCATGGACGGAGGAGCCTGGTGGGCTGCAGTCCATGGGGTCGCTAAGAGTCAGACACGACTGAGCGACTTCACTTTTACTTTTCACTTTCATGCACTGGAGAAGGAAATGGCAACCCACTCCAGTGTTCTTGCCTGGAGAACCCCAGGGACGGGGGAGCCTAGTGGGCTGCCATCTATGGGGGTTGCACAGAGTCAGACAGGACTGAAGCGACTTAGCAGCAGCAGCAAGATGTTTTTAGGGGCCTTCTCCTAGTGAGGAAATATTTACCAGATGCCAGTTAGTGATTTACTTGAGAAAAATAGAAATAACATTAAATAGGAAAAAATTAAAGGGTTTAAGAAATGAAACCAACGAAAGGGTTTTCTTATCCTAAGAAAAATGCTCCCAATGTTACAGCAAGCTCTCAAATAGTTCTCAGCTCCGGTGAGATGTTGTACACTGTCTAGAGTTTTATAAAGGAAAGATGCTGCCTCTGCTCCATCTAGATTTACTGCATGCGAGTCTCCAGGCACAGGGCATGGGTGAGGGTGTTTATAACAAGGACTTGACATGCTAGAGAAGGTACAGAGAAAAGGGAATCCTTACACTGTTGGGGGGACTGTGCATTGGTGCAGCCACTGTGGAAACAGTATGGAGTTTTCACAAAAGAATTAAAAACCGTTGCCATATGATCCAGCAATGCCATTCCTGGGATTGGTTCTATCTAAACCAAAACTATAATTCAAAAAAAAGTGTATGCACATTTATGTTCACAGCAGCAATGTTTACAGTAGTCAAGACATGGAAGCAGCCTGAATGTCTGACACACGAATGGATGAAGACAATGTGGTACACACACACACACACACACACACACACACACACACACACACACGTAATGGAATATTACTCTGCCATAAACAGAATGAAATAATGCCATTTGTAGCCACATGGATGGACCTACAGATGATCATACTAAGTGAAGTAAGTTAGAAAAAGACAAATACTGTATGATATCACTTATATACAGAATCTAAAATATGGCACAAATGAACTTATCTATAAAACAGAAACAGACTCATAGACACAGAAAATAGACCCGTGGTTGCCAAGGGGCAGGCGGTGGTTGGGGAGGGAAGGATCAAGACTGTGGGGTTATCAGATGCAAACTATTACATACAGAAGAGAAAACCATCAGGGTCCTACTGTACAGCACAGGGAAGCACATTCCACGTGTGGGCTGTGAGCTGTCACTTCAGTTGTGTCCGACACTTTGCGACTCCACGGACTGTAGCCCACCACGCTCCTCTCTCCATGGGAGTCTCCAGGCAAGAGTACTGGACTGGGCTGTCCTGCCCTCCTACAAGGTATCTTCCTGTTCAGGGACTGAACCCATATCTCTTATGTCTCCTGCACTGGCAGCGGGGGTCTTTACCACGAGTTCCACCTGAGCTTCCCAGCTAAAGAAGCTGCCTGCCAATGCAGGAGACGCAAGGGACACAGGTTTGACCCCTGGGCTAGGAAGATCCCTGGAGAAGGGCATGGCGACCCACTCCAGTATTCTTGCCTGGAGAATCTCATGGACAGGGGAGCCTGGTAGGTAAGAGTCAGATATGACTGAGTACACACACACACATACACAAAGTATATTAATATCCTGTGACAAATCATACTGAAAAAGAATATGAAACAATGTATATATCTATATAACTGAATCACTTTGCTATAAAGCAGAAACACAACATTGCAGATCAACTATACTTCAATAAAATAAATTTTAAAAAATAAAACAAAGACTTGAAGATGAGCTGAAGAGGCAGCAAGAACTGAGGAATAGCAGCCCCACAAGACAGCTGATTGTATAGTCCTCCTAATCCCATCATTCTTACAAGTAACCTTTAGAAATTAGCCTAAAATTTCTAATCTGACTCAACTTTATCTAAAAATATGAGTATTTACAAATGTAAAAGTGTTTTCACTTTATGGGATTTAAGTTTTGGCTTTAAAAATGTAAAAACTGAGCTAATTAACATATGCAAATGTTTCTAACTAATTAACATGAAGCTCCTGTCACTTACATGGCAAATGAAGATGTAACTGTTGGAAGTTTCACTTGTGAATTAGTCTAATTTTAGAATGAAGAACGGCTTGGTTTGAAGATTGATAGACTAAGAAAACTGTGTTGAAAGAAATATTCAATTATAAATATTTTATAAAACTGCTCATCAAGGTGTCTCTCAGTTTATCTGGTGGTGCTGAAGAGAGCTCTGAAGAGTTTCTAGAGGAACAGAGAGGTGTTGGGGCGGGTCAAGAACTAAAAGGAGATATCAGGAGGTCGGCTGGCACCAAATGGCTCCCAAGAGTCACAGCCTATCTTCACAGGTGTTTCTTAGCATCTGTAACAAGAGATGTATCAATTCTTCAGCGCTCAGCTTTCTTCACAGTCCAACTCTCACATCCATACATGACCACTGGAAAAACCATAGCTTTGACTAGAAGGATCTTTGTTGGCAAAGTAATGTCTCTGCATTTGAATATGCTATCTAGGTTGGTCATAACTTTCCTTTCACGAAGTAAGCGTCTTTTAATTTCATGGCTGCAGTCACCATCTGCAGTGATTTTGGAGCCCCCCAAAATAAAGTCTGACACTGTTTCCACTGTTTCTCCATCTATTTGCCACAAAGTGATGGGACCAGATACCATGATCTTAGTTTTCAAGCCAACTTTTTCACTCTCCTCTTTCACTTTCATCAAGAGGCTTTTTAGTTTCTCTTCACTTTCGGCCATAAGGGTGGTGTCATCTGCATATCTGAGGTGATTGATATTTCTCCCAGCAATCTTGATTCCAGCTTGTGCTTCTTCCAGCCCAGTGTTTCTCATGATGTATTCTGCATATAAGTTAAATAAGCAGGGTGACAATATACAGCCTTGACATATTCCTTTTCCTATTTGGACTGCAAGGAGAACCAACTGGTCCATCCAAAAGGAGATTAGTCCTGGGTATTCATTGGAAGGATTGATGCTAAAGCTGAAACTCCAATACTTTGGCCACCTCATGTGAAGAGTTGACTCATTGGAAAAGACTGTGATGCTGGGAGGGATTGGGGGCAGGAGGAGAAGGGGATGACATAGGATGAGATGGCTGGATGGCATCACTGACTCGATGGATATGAGTTTGGGTGAACTCTGGGAGTTGGTGATGGACAGGGAGGCCCGGCGTGCTGTGATTCATGGGGTCGCAAAGAGTTGAACACGACTGAGCAACTGAACTGACTGACTGACAAGAGATACAAAAGATAGACAAGGCACGCATTCCAAAGACACCGACCAGAACTGCCTCAATCATCCCCAGGCTAGAAATGATTTAAAAATCTCTGTGTTTTTGTGTGTTCAGTCATGTCTGATTCTATGCAACCCCATGGACTGTAGCCTGTTATGCCCCTCTGTCCATAGGATTCTCCAGGCAAGAATACTGGAGAGGGTTGCCATTCCATTCTCCAGGGGATCTTCCAGACTCACGGGAAGCTGCATCTCTTCCATCTCCTGCAGGCTGATTCTTTACCACTGGTGCTATCCGGTAAGCCCTAAAAATCTCTAAGATGGCCAGAAACTTTAAGTTGTATTCAATTTTTGGTAAGAATAGGAAGGGTTAATTTTCAGAGTCCTAGTTCAGAGCACCAACATCAAATGAAGAATGTTGTCTATGGATGGATGCTGAGGTCGGAATGCAGGTGGTCTGCAGGTAGGGAGAAGCGTGGGTCTTCTGATTTCACGATGCAGAACTGTTCCTCTCCAGATGATGTCCGACACAAGCATCAGTTCGTGCCATAGGACCATTTGATCATTTTGATGCACAAAGCACGCAATCAGGATAAATGCCCTCCTCTCCAAATATTGAGGGACAGAGTCAGAGAAAGGCATCCTGACATGCCACTACTTTGAGTGACAGACAGAAGTCAGGGGGCTGCCACTACTCTACAGCAAGGGGAAAGATCTGATGCAGGCTATCATCAACACAGAGGGTGCTCTTAAGTACAATGCTGTACATTCCTAATGCTTATCTGGCCCATAGTAAGTTTCCTCTTCCTAAGAGATTAGCCCTTTCAAAAAAGGCCAGTGCCTGCCTTCACCTGGCTACACTGGCAACATCATGGGGAACATACGGAATTCAGGAGGCATGCAATGGATATCTGCTGGATGAAGAATCAATGGATGCTTCAACAGAGATGCACTTTGTTTTGGTTGTGAAGCAAGCGGGATCTTAGTTCCCTGACCAGGGATTGAACCTGTGTCCTGTGCATTGGGAGTATGGAGCCTTTTCCACTGGAGCCAGGGAAGTTCCAGAGGTACACTTTTTGAATACTATGATCCCCTCCTATACAGGCTAGATTAATTTTAATATAAAAAATAATTACGTGATAGCAGAGTAACTGCTTATCTTCATCACTATTAAACATACTTTACATCATTATGCTTTCAAAACAAATACTGTATAAAGCCCCTGAAGGAAGAATACAGAACAATTACATTTTGGAGTTTCTTGTTTTCATGACCTGACTCAGCAACTGGCTTTACACTGTTGTTGACAGATCTCCTTTTCAGAATAATGAAGCACTACATTCAGAAGAAACTTTGTATTAGCTCTGCTAGTTCAGGTTTTAAGAGCCTCTTCACCAAAATGTAAATCATTATTTTTTAATTACCAAGTCTTGGCTCTTCTTCCACCTTCATTCCCCCAATTTAATACAAAGAACCTTCCCTTTCCCTTATTAATCACTGTAATGATTATGTATTTTATGACTTGATAATAAAAATATTTCAAAATCTGTTACAACTGTATTTGCTATTAAAAGGTATGCTACCTGTCCCAGAAAAATCATCATCTATGATATTAAATATCATACTTACTTATTCCTGAAGACTGAGGGGCTGGTTTCTGTTTTTTAATTTATTGAAGTATAGTTGACTGACAGTGTTATGTTAATTTCTGCTGTACAGCAGAGTGATTCAGTTATACACACATATATACATTCTTTTTCATGTTCTTTTCTATTATGGTTTATCACAAGATATGAAGGATTGTTTTCTAATAGTTACATATTAAGCAATTGAATGGCTTTCTGTATATCTTAGAGGTAAGAACAGAGACTTTACTGGAATGTAAGTAGGTGAAGAGGAGAGAAGAGAATATTTATGAAGAGTGAACAAGTTGCAGATCACTGGTCTCTAAGATTTTTCCAATGCAAGACAAAAGCCTAAGTTATATTCCTCAAAGTGCGTACCTGTAAATTGAAAGTAAATGAAATAAGTGATTGTAACTTTGAGAAATCAGAGTCTGTGAGGTCGATGATACCTATAGAATAGGTGGGACTTCACCTGGCATGATAGTTCAGCTCTTTCTAAGATGACTAAGTGCAGAAACCTATGACACTTGGTTTTACGTGGATTGTCCCTCTTTTCAAATTACCTCTACCCCCACTCTCCCATGAGCCCCGAGCTCACCCAAAATTCTAGAGCCTGGCATTTAGGGGCAGAAAATAGTTCAGACTTAGAGAGGTAGTCTATAAGACAATACCCATCTTACACATTGAATGATTAAAAAGAATGAAGATTTGTTTTCCTGATGTTTTTTGTGTTATGTCTTGGTTTGTGTGTTTTCACAGAAGCCATGTCAAAAAGTCTTAAAGCCCAAAATGAAGCCCTAGCAGTTCTGTTCCAAGAAGCATAGAAAGCTATTTCCTTTTGTCCATCAGTTTTCTAAAAATGGACACTTTTTACTTCTAAACATACAGATAGCTCAGAATAAAGTCAGGGTGTTGGAAAAAGTGCTATGGTTTAAGACTGCTCCCACAATGAAGAGATCATTGTAATGGCTGGGAGTCTGTACTGCATCCACAGTACTCGGATCGCTAGCTACACCTACAGTTCCTTTTTGAAAAATGGCATCAAAAGGCTCCTTGTCACAGGTTGTCATGCTTTGGACCACAGCGGCCTGTAACTGGCCACGCCGGGCTGGGTAAGGTGGGGCAGCAGTCAAAGGCAGCCATTTGTCTTCATCTCAACCCAGCGAGAAGCTCTGTTCTGCATGATGACCAGGCGGTTGGCTGGGCCTTCTTTGGAGAATTCTGAATACAAGATACTCAGGTGACAATGAAGCTGACAGAGAGAAGGCAGTAAGTAGAAACAGGTGTAGTAAAATTTAAAAAAAGCAAACAAGGGAGGGAGGAGAGAGTGGCAGAAAAAAGCTGGTAAAAAAGGGGAAAAAATCAAAGAGAAAAAGTTCTAAAAACCAGAAACCTATTGTCTCCTAAATGACATCCTCATATTTCCCAAAGATTAGATGTGAAACTAGCAATACTTTTGTCATAAAACTCCGTCATCCGAGGTAACTCAAAAGAGTGTAACAATAATATAAAACACCCTGAACAAAACAAAAACAAAACAAAACCTCCACTATTTTACCAGAGAGTTAGGAAAACAACTGTGTATTACAGAAAATACGGGTGAGTGTGTACACTGTAGGGCTGCTGCAGACCAGCTTACAGAGACCTGCACACCTGAGATGCTTCTTGGAAGGACAGTTCTGACTCAGCCCTACTGAAACCACAAATGTAAGATACCCTGGACCCCAAAGGTAGACAGGCTGAGTGCTCAGGCCCACTGGCCAGTTAAGTATGACTGGGATGATGACCTACGAAAGCAAACGTGGGCATCTGGGCTCCCCAAGTGGTACTAATGGCAAAGAACCCACCTGCCAATGCAGGAGACACAAGAGAAAAGGGTTCAGCTCCTGGTTGGGGAGATACCCTGGAGAAGGACGTGGCAACCCACTCCAGTATTCTTGCCTGGAGAATCCCATGGACAGCTGGCTACAGTACACGGGGTCTCAAGAGAGTCAGACATGACAGAATTGACTGAGCGGGCATGTATACCCAGTGGAAGGTTTCCAACATCCCTGGATTTTATATTTTAAAAGACCCAAGATAAGCTCAACAAGGCTCAAGTGAGCACCTGTAAGTATATATATTCTTGGGAGGGATGAGCATTTATACTGAATGTCTGTATTGCTTCTGTTCAGTGACAAAATAAGACATCAATTCCCACCCCCCCACCACATGCTGCAACTAAGAGTTCACACACCACAACTAAAGATCCTGCAAGCTGCAACTAAGACCCAGCAGAGCTAAATAAATAAATAGATAAGATGTGTATAAGAGACAGGCTGAGTGCTGAAGAATTGATGCTTTTGAACTGTGATGTTGGAGAAGACTCTTGAGAGTCCCTTGGACTGCAAGGAGATCCAGTGAGCCCATCCTAAAGGAGATCAGTCCTGTTCATTGGAAGGACTGATGCTGAAGCTGAAACTCCAGTACTTTGGCCACCTCATGCGAAGAGTCGATTCATTGGAAAAGACCCTGATGCTGGGAGAGATTGGGGGCAGGAGGAGAAGGGGACGACAAAGGATGAGATGGCTGGATGGCATCATGCACTCAATGGGCATGAGTTTGGGTAAACTCCCGGAGTTGGTGATAGACAGGGAGACCTGGCGTGCTGCGATTCATGGGATTGCAAAGAGTCAGACATGACTGAGCAACTGAACTGAACGGATGAGATAGGAAACAGTTTTCCATGTGAATATAAACAGCTGCACGAGTCTGTGTCTTTGATTGCAGAGTTTATCCTCCCCCCACTGGTTTGTGGTGCTGCTCTATCCTGTATCTAGTTTGCTCAGCGTACATGGGCTCTGCTCCGTCAGTCTGTAGTACATCCTTGTGTCAGTTCTACACTGTCCTAATTACTGTTGGCTTTCTGTCTCTATATATTGTGGATGGCCCTGTAGTTAGAACCTTCAGCAGATGGCTATGATTGGAATTGGGGTCTCGTGGTTGCGTTAGGAAAGTAGATGGATGTCATACTGTGCAGGGTTTTGAGGAGGGCTTTTAGGGCACAGGTTAGATTTCCCGTAGGACTCATGGGTCACTGGATGCTAATGGGGATCCCAACAGGGACTCGGGTTGCAATTTTCCAGCAGCAGTTAGTGGGTTTTCAAAGGGGACTCAGGGTCTCCTGTATGTGGTTTTACCTGTATATTCCTTATGAACTTAGATATGTGCCTTATTTTTTTTCTGGAGACCTTTTCATTAACTTTTCATTTAAAATGTTATTCTCTTAAAACCTCATTAAATGCTTCAAACTTCTGTTACCTGAGAAAGCCCTGGAGAACTGGTTGTTACGAACATTCATTTCTTTGGTGTTACAGCCTTCATTTCAAGACTTGTTCTTAGCATTGCCATTTTCTTTTTCAGTTAAAATGGCACTTTTTTTTTTTATAGCTTTAGGCTTATTTTTCTTCTCTACTTTGTGTTCAGTTGGAAAAAAATGAATACTATTTTTAAATGCTATTATTCTTTTGAAGAAAACCTTCAATTTAAATGTTTGTCTAAACTGCAGAGAGTTTCTGTCAACTGTGCTTGCTTCTACTGAGAATGAGTAACATAACCTTTTTTAGATGTTACAGAGCGAAACCAATGTCACGATGCTTCAAGTTATGACATCGTCTTTCTTCTTTTGGTGGCATCTGAACTCTTGTTAAGTAAAACTGAATTAGTAAGAATTAAATAGCTTAGAGAAAATTGGCAGAATAAAGGTCATTATGGATATGAGAGTTGGACGATAAAGAAGGCTTGAGCACCCAAGAATTAATGCTTTTGAACTGTGGTGTTGAAGACTCTTGAGAGTCCCTTGGACTGCAAGGAGATCCCGCCAATCCATCCTAAAGGAAATCAGTCCTAAATATTCATTGGAAGGATTGATGCTGAAGCTGGAGCTCCATTACTTTGGCTACTTGATGTGAAGAACCAATTCATTGGTAAAGACCCTGATGCTGGGAAAGACTGAAGGCAGGAGGAGAAGGGGACGACAGAGGATGAGATGGTTGGATGGAATCAATTACTCAAAGGACATGAGTTTGAGCAAACTCTGGGAGATAGTGAAGGACAGGGAAACTGTGGCGTGCTGCAGTTCATGGGGTTGCAGAAAGTTGGACATGGCTTAGCAGTTAAACAACACAAAACTTCTGGTGCTTCTGCACTGTTCAAAAAATAACTTATTAAAAGAGATAACAGAATGATTAAAAACCCCACCAAAACCTGTTTTTATTCCCCCTCCCAAAGTGGAAATCTTTTTTCCTTTGAAAAAATATCTTTTTTTCTTTTACACTCAGTATAAAGAAATTTACACAATGCCAAAGGATAGAGTAGCACTGCCCAGGAGCACTTGGGCAGTGATGAGGATGTTCTGTTCTGTGTGGCTAGGCCAGTAGTAATGAGTCTCGTGTGTCTGTTGAGCACCTGAAATGTGACTGGTGTGACTGCAGAACTGAATGTTTAATTTTATTGAAGTATTCAGTTCTGTTGCTCAGTTGCATCCGACCCTGCGACCCCATCACCAACTCCCAGAGTTTACTCAAACTCATGTCCATTGAGTTGGTGATGCCATCCCACCATTTCATTTTCTGTCATTTGTTTCTCCTGCCCTTAATCTTTCACAGCATCAGGGTCTTTTCAAATGAGTCAGTTCGTCGCATTAGGTGGCCAAAGAATTGGAGTTTCAGCTTCAGCGTCAGTCCTTAATGAGTATTCAGGACTGATTTCCTTTAGGATGTACTGGTTGGATCTCCTTACAGTTCAAGAGTCTCAAGAGTCTTCTCCAATATCACAGTTCAAAAGCATCAATTCTTCGGCGCTCAGCTTTCTTTATAGCCCAACTCTTACACCCATACATGACTACTGGAAAAATCATAGCCTTGACTATAGGGCCATTTGTTGGCAAAGTGGAATCTTTGCTTTTTAATACTTTGTCTAGTTTAGACATAGCTTTTCTTCCAAGGAACAAGCATCTTTTAATTTCATGACTGCAGTCACCATTCACAGTGATTTTGGAGCCCCAAAAAGTAAAACCTGTCACTTCTTCCACTTTTTCCCCTTCTGTTTGCCATGAATTGATGGGACTAGATGCCATGATCTCAGTTTTTTGAATGTTAAGTTTTAAACCAGTTTTTTCAATCTTGTCTTTCATCCTCATTTTTAGCTTTTCAGTTCCTCTTCATTGTCTGCCATTAGAGTGGTATCATCTGCATATACAAGGTTGTTGATGTTTCTCCCGGCAGTCTTGATTCCAGCTTGTGACTCACCAATGTGGCATTTTGCATGATGTATTCTCAAATATAAGTTAAACAGGGTGACAGTGTCACACTCCTTTCCTAATTTGAACAGGTCAGTTGTTGGATTTAAGATTCTAACTGTTGCTTCTTGACCCACCTACAGGTTTCTCAGGAGACAGGTAGGTTGGTCTGGTATTCCCATTTTTTTAAGAATTTTCCATAGTTTGTTGTGATGCACATAGTCAAAGGCTTTCACATAGTCAGTGAAGCAGAAGTAGATGTTTTTCTGGAATTCCCTTGCTTTCTGTATGATCCAATGAATGTTGGCAGTTTGACCTCTGGCTTGTTTCTCTGCCTTTTCTAAATCCAGCTTATGTCTAGAAGTTCTCCATTCATGTACTGCTGAAGCCTAACTTGAAGGATTTTGAGCATAACCTTACTACCATCCAAAATGAGCACAATTATACAGTAGTTTGCCCTTCTTTGGGATTGGAATGAAAACTGACCTTTTCCAGTCCTGTGGCCACTGCTAAGTTTTCCAAACTTGCTGACATATTGAGTGCAGCACTTTAACAGCATCATCTTCTAGGTTTTTAAATAGCTCATCTTTTAAATTTTAAAATTTCATCACCTTCACTAGCTACTAGCTTTGTTTATGGTAATGCTTCCTAAGGCCCATTTGACTTCATACTCTAGGATGTCTGGCTCTAGGTGAGGGACCACACCATTGTGATTATTCCTGGTTATTAAGACTTTTTTGGTATAGTTCTTTGTGTTTTCTTGCCACCTCTTCTTATCTTTTCTGATTCTGTTAGGTCCTTACTGTTTCTGTCCTTTATCTTGTCTGTACTTGCATGAAATGTTTCCATGATACCTCCAATTTTCTTGAAGAGATTTCTAGTCTTTCTCATTCAGTCGTTTTCCTCTGCTTGTTTGCATTGTTCATTTAAGAAGGCCTTCTTATCTCTCGTTACTATTCTCTGGAACTCTGCGTTCAGATGGGTATATCTTTCCCTTTCTCCTTTGCTTTTCGCTTCTTTTCTTTCCTCAACTGTTTGTAAAGCCTCCTCAAACAACCAGTTTGCTTTCTTGCATTTCTTTTTCTTTGGAATGGTTTTGGTTACCACCTCCTGTATAATATTATGAACCTCTATCCATAGTTCTTCAGGCATTCTATCAGATCTAATCACCTGAATCTATTCTTCACCTCCACTGTATAATCATAAAGCATTTGATTTAGGTCATACCTGAATGGCCTAAATTTTCTTCAATTTAAGCCTGATTTTTGCAATAAAGAGCTCATGATCTGAGCCATGGTCAGCTCCAGGTCTTGTTTTTGGTGACTCCATAGAGCTTCTCTGTCATTTGGCTGCAAAAGATATAATCTATCCGATTTTGGTGTTGACTATCTGGTGATGTCCATGTGTAGAGTCTTTGCTTGTGTTGTTCAAAGAGGGTGTTTGCTAAGATCAGTGTGTTCTCTTGACAAAACTCTTTTAGCCTTTGCCCTGCTTCATTTTGTACCCCAAGGCCAAACTTGCCTATTACTCTAGGTGATTCTTGACTTCCTACTTTTGCACTCCAGTCTCCTGTGATTAAAGGATATCTTTTTTGGGCGTTGGTTCTTGAAGGTCTTCAAAGAACCATTCAACTTCAGCTTCTTCAATATCGTGATATTGATGGTTGCCTTGGAAACGAACTGAGATAATTCTGTCGTTTTTGAGATTGCACCCAAGTACTGCACTTGAGGCTGCAGACAAGTGTGTTGAGTACTTCAGTGATGTGCATGGGGCTGAGTTGTTCAGAACTGAGAAATCTGCCTTTTGTTTTGTCCTGTTGGAATTCCCTGTTCTAGTCACCTGGTGGAATTGCCTAGGAAATCATATAAAGACCTGTCTGGAGTCACTTGCCTGCAGCCTCAGAAAGGAGAGGGAGCTGGATGTCATGCTACCAGGGGTGTCTGGCCCTCTGTGTGACAGAGGATAGGTTGGATAGGTTGGTGGGGGCGGCTGCCTCTAGCCTACCTGAGGGGCGAGTGTATGAATGGCTGCATGGGCACACCCTCTGACATACCGTATTTCATCACCCTCTGCCCAGCCCTTCTGGAGAGGCCATCTTTGCTTCATGGTCAGAATTCCATTGGGGATAAATACTTGGGGCTCCAAGTATTTGAAATACTTAGGGCTCTCTTTCATTTGAAATGAAGTCTTAATTCCTACCCAGAGTTAAATGGAAATCCTGGCTTGGCAAAAGAGAGAATGGTTATGTGAGCCAAGATCTAGAATTCTCTAAAAATACTCTGTTGTTGCTCATCTGATAGTCTTTTTCTTCTGAAAAGAATTTGATCAGTAATCCCATGTAACTAGTTGCTTTTCTCATTTGGCAAATGAGTTTTCATGCACTAAATCTGTTTTAGAAGGTTTATAATATGCTGAGGTCGTTTCTATCGTGTTCCAAGTGATGATTAAAGGTTTTTAGTCTTTATCCGAAAAATATTTTTCTTAAGGACATTGATGTATTAATAGGAAATAATTAAAATGATGGTGCTTGAAAAACAAAGAGCTCATGGAACACAGAAACCTGAGCTCCTTCCCCTTCATTGGTTTAGTCATTTCCAGTACAGAAATTATAACCCTAAACAGTTACTTTCAAGGACTAAATTCAAAATCCTGAAAACTTTTCTGGCTACTTTAGGAAAAAGCGAAGAGACAACAAGGTTATAAGAAATAAAAAGTAGATAGAGCATTTTTATTTTATTAATTGTACTTTAAAAAAACTTGGTAATTCTTATAATCACTGAAATTAGTTTGGATACCTAGTTTATTTTTTTCAGAACAACCCATATATATAGCCATATTATAATGCCAGGTATCTAGAAATCCAAAACCTGTTAAATCCCAAATATTAGAGAAAACAGTACAAAATATGAATATTGATTTCACCCTCCATTACTTTTAGAGGTAGCTTGTGTATGCCTGTTAGGGAAATTTAAAAATCGTTTATCATTTATTCATCAGAATGGATTTTTGTGTGTGTCACAACATTTGGTAGGAATAAACTCTTTTTTGCTTGGAAATTTGAAGTACGAGGTCAAGACAAGCTAGAAATGAGGTTTATATGAAGTTTTTACAAAATTCCCATAATAATTGCATTAGGGGATCAGGAGTTGCTAATATTTGTTGACCATTTAATATGTGCTCAAAGCTCTGCTTTGCACCTCAGATCCATTCAATTCTCCTTTTAATCATGTGAAATAAGTACCTTTGTCACCCCATTTTTAACTAAAGATCCCAAGGCTTTGGAAGTTTAAGTAGTTTGCCCTCCAGCTAGAAAATTGCAGAGCTGAAATTTGAACCCAGGCAGCTTGCACCATCTCTTGTCTTGTGTGACAGGTCTCTCGTGAAATGTGGGCTGAACACTGTGACAGTTAGGTGAGTACATCAGCCAGGAACCAGCCATAACTAAAAACAAAGCCAGTGTGCAATTAACTGAATGCTTGCTCAGTGCCAGCCTTGATTCCAAGCACTTGATGGGTACTGCCACATTTAATTTGCACCCTGACTCAATGGACATGAGTTTGAGTCAACTCCGGGAGTTGGTGATGGACAGGGAGTCCTGGCGTGCTGCAGTCCATGGGGTCGTGGAGAAGCAGACACGACTGAGCAACTGAACTGAAGAGAGATTTCATTTATACCCACTTTACAAAGAGGTTTAGGGAAGTTAACTCGCCCACAGTTGTGCTTCATATAACTCCTGAAGTTCGGATAGTGTGTAGTAATGGATTAACATCAGTTTAAGAAAGATTTTTATTAATTTATTGCAAGGATTTCCCTATTCTCTTCAGTTTTGATTTTAATCATTGACCAAGATGAATATACAATAGGCAAACAAATTTTAGATGGCACAGCATTGAGTGTGTATATATTGGAAGAAGGAACAATATTCAAAAACTGATTTTTGTGTTAATTTGTTTCCTTTTTACCATTCATGTCTTCAGACATCCCTGGAGAAGGAAATGGCAACCCACTCCAGTATTCTTGCCAGTATTCAGAGGAGTCTGACAGGCTACAGTCCATGGGGTTGCAAAAGAGTCAGATACAACTTAGCAACTAAACAACAGCAAAATTCAAAGATAATAATAAAACAGTACTAACATCTGCTCTCCCCTCTGACAGCAATCACCCTATTGCACACCCCATTCACACTCACTCAGTTGAAAATGGTTCTACTGCTTTCTTGTGTCTTCATTCAGAGTTTCAGTTTAGCAAAACTGAATATATTTATATTCTTCTTTTTCTCTTTTTCTACTTCACTGTTTCACTTACCAATAA
Organism: Madoqua kirkii; assembly: GCA_006408675.1. Lineage (NCBI taxonomy): Eukaryota > Metazoa > Chordata > Mammalia > Artiodactyla > Bovidae > Madoqua > Madoqua kirkii. Next base: position 40,076 of record SJYC01067655.1, read on the forward strand.
ATCATATGTCTTTCCATGTTAGTATTGTGAGAGCTTCCTCATTCTTTCTTATAACGGTGTAGCATTAATATTTTGTTTGGGTGTACAGTAATTTAACTCATTTCCTATTGACCTTGACTGGAGTTGTTTCTAATTGGTTGCTATTAAAAGTCATGTGCAACAAATACAGTATCATTGTTTTAAATTTAGTTTTAATATTCACATGGTAACACTTTTTTAGCATTTATTTATTTAGGACTGCCCTGGGTCTTCATTGCTGCACTCGGACTTTCTCTAGTTGCAGCAAGCAGGGGCTACTCTGGTTGCAGTCTGTGGGCTTCTCGTTGTGAGGCTTTTCATGCTGCATAGCACAGGCTCTGTGTGCTTGGATTTCAGTAGTTGCTGCACTCGGGCTCATTGCGGCTCATGGGCTTATTAGTTGCTCCAAGGCACATGAGATCTTAGTTCCTGGACAAGGAATTGAACCCATGTCCCCTGTATTGATAGGCAGATTCTTAGCCACTGGACCACGAAGCAAGTCCCACAGTCACTGTTTTTGACATACAGTTCTGATTTTTGACAGATATATAGGGTTGTGTAACCACATCCATAATCAAGATACATCCCCAAAACTCCCTTGGCTTCCTCTTTGTTATCAGCCCACCTCTGCCAGCCAGGGATCTGCTCTCTGTACTTTGCCACGATGTCCCTGTGCCGAAGCCTCTGAGGGTGGCTTCTTTGACTTAACATGATGCATCTGGGCTCAGCCTTCTTGTTACAGAGAGTGTTGCTCGTTCCTGTTACTGCTCAGTGGTATCACATGATATGCATGCACCACCGTGTTTTATTCTATCCAAACCGAAGGGCTTTGGATTGTTTCCAGTTTTTTAGACTTATGAATAAAGCTCCTATAAGCATTCACACACAGGTTATAGTATCTTTTTAAAAGCAGCCTTACTGAGGTATCATTTACATACCTTTAGATTCACTCATTTAAAAGAGTAAAATTTAATGGATTTTGGTAAATTTACAGAATCAGGCAGCCGTCACTGCAATCTGATTTTACATTCCATCACACCAGAAAGAAACCTTTGCCCATTTACAGTTAATCCCTCTTCCCACGTCCAACCCTGGAAAACCACTAGTCTATTTTCTGCCTTTACAGATTTGCTTTTTCTGGAAATTTCATGTAAATGGAATCATGCAACATGTGGTCTTTGGCATCTGTCTTCTTTCAAGTAGCATAATGTTTTTTAGTTTTGTTCATATTGTATCAGTGTTGCTTTCTTTTTGGTGGCTGAATAATATTCCACTGGAATGTATATCACATTTGGTTAATCCACTCACTAATTAATGGACATTTAAATTGTTTATGGTTTTGAGCTATATGAACAATGCTGCTATGAATGTATGTTTACAAATTTTTGTGCAGAGTTTATGTTTTCATTTCTTTTGGATAGATAACTAGGAGTGGAATTGCTTGATCATGATGAAATTTTATTTAACACTTTAAGAAATATTATAGCCATTCTAGTGATTGTCAAGGGCTATCTCATTGTGGTTTTAATTGTACTTCCTTGTGCAAGTGACTGATGATACTGAGCATATTTTCATGTGTTTATCAGACATTTGTATATCCTCTTTAATGAAATGCTTATTCAAATCTTTTGCCCATTTTTAAATTGGAATTTTTGTCTTGTATTTTGAATTTTAAGAGTCCTTTACATTCTGGATCAACCAGTTCGTTACCTGATATGTGATTTGCAAAATGCCACAGAATTTTTTTTTAAACGAAGGTTCAGTAGGTTTTTTATTGACTAAATATTTCTGCACTTGTTATATGCCTTCGGTTAGTTTCTGGAGTTTTGAAAAGGTTGTTTGGCTGTGTGATCTTGTTTAGTCATTGCCTTTGGGGAGAGGACTTTCTGAGCTCTTTTCTCTGCCTTTCTGAAAGTTCCACCTACAGTTACATCTTGAACATGTAAATTCCCAGAAGATAAATTGCTGGATCAAAGAGTTCGTATATTTGTAATCTTAATAGGTGCTGACAAATTTTATCCATAAAGGTTATATCACTTTATATCCTTCTAATTTATGAGGTAAGGCTCAATCTCGCCAATCTGTGTTATTAAACGTTCAGAATTTTGCCAGTCTAAATGAAAATGATTTCCTATGGTAGTTTTAACATTTCTTTGTGAGGAGGGTTGGGCATTTTGTCATATTTTAAAAAAACATTCCTTTTCTGTGAGCTTTACTCATATCCTTTGCTCATTAAAAATTTTTGATTATTGACCTTTTCTGTTTATGGGAGCTTATTCTTTTGTGTGATAAGTTGCAAATACAAACTTCCTGGTATGTCATTTTGATCACTTTTGATCTTGTTTATGGTTTTGCTGTCATGTAGATGATATGAATATACATATAAATACATATGCATATGTTTAGTTATTGAGTCGTGTCCGACCCTTTGCGACCCCATGGACTGAAGACAGCCAGGCTCCTCTGTCCATGGGATTCTCTAGGCAGGAATGCTGGATTGGATTGTCATGCCCTCCTCCAGAAGATCTTCCCAACCCAGGGATTGAACCCAGGTCTTCCCCACTGCAGATTCTTTACTGCCTGAGCCACCATATATAATTATATAATTTATTCATCATTTTCTGTGGCTTCAGGAGTTGGAGTGATAGGTCTCCCCCACTCCAAGACAATGGAGGGGCAATGGCATTGGTAAAGAAATGGCAATGACAAAGAAATAAATTTTCTTCTACAACCTTTATGATCTCTTTTTTAACCTTTAAATCTCTATTCATGAGCAGTTTATCCTGCTGAACTATGTTAAGTTTTTCTCCTCCCTCCCTTTCTTCAAAAAGTCCATCTTTTAAGCTCTTAATTTGCAATTCCAGTGTTATTATATACTAAATTGCCATGCATCAGTTCAGTTCGGTTCAGTCGCTTAGTCGTGTCCGACTCTTTGCGACCCCATGAATCATAGCACGCCAGGCCTCCCTGTCCATCACCAACTCCTGGAGTTCACTTAGACTCACGTCCATCAAGTCAGTCATGCCATCCAGCCATCTCATCCTCTGTCATCCCCTTCTCCTCCTGCCCCCAACCCCTCCCAGCATCAGACTTTTCTAGTGAGTCAACTCTTCACATCAGGTGGCCAAAGTACTGGAGTTTCAGCTTTAGCATCAGTCCTTCCAAAGAAATCCCAGGGCTGATCTCCTTCAGGATGGACTGGTTGGATATCCTTGCAGTCCAAGGGACTCTCAAGAGTCTTCTCCAGCACAGTTCAAAAGCATCAATTCTTTGGTGCTCAGCTTTCTTCACAGTCCAACTCTCACATCCATACATGACCACTGGAAAAGCCATAACCTTGACTAGATGGACCTTTGTTGGCAAAGTAATGTCTCTGCTTTTTAATATGCTATCTAGGTTGGTCATAACTTTCCTTCCAAGGAGTAAGCGTCGTTTAATTTCATGGCTGCAGTCACCATCTGCAGTGTTTTGGAGCCCAAAAAAGGATGTATCAAGTTTTAGATCTTCTCTTCTGTATCATGTCTTTCTGTCTCTCACTTCAGATACCAGTGTCATTCTGTTTTAATCATTGAGGTTTCATAATATATTTGTATATTTGCTAAGGCTAGTAGCAGCACTCTTCCCTCTCTTTCAGTGGTTTTCCAGGCAATTTCTTTTTTTTTTTTCTTTTCTTTTCTTTTCCATAGGGCTTTAGCATTAGCTTGCTCAGGTTCCCTACTCCACTTCAAAGGATAAATGATCCTTTTTGTTCTTTTATTTCAATCACTTAAATTTTATAAGTTGAATTAGGCAGATATCTATGTGATATTGTCTTCCTGTTTAAGAATATAATATACTGTAGTTCTTCAAGTCTTCATTGCAGTTCTTCAGTAATGTGTTAACATTTTCCTTATAAAGATTTTTTACATTCCCAGTTATATTTATTTTTAGATATTTTATCTTTTTCGTTGCTATTGTTAATGGGTGTTTTCTTCCATTACATCTTCTATTAATGGTTATTTGTTAAAAAGATCATAAATGAAGCAGTAAGTATAAGAAGAGCTTTTTTAATAGAGATAATTGTGAGACTCTGACCTTGAATTAAAACAAGCAAAGAATCAGTTAAATAGGAAGAGGATGATTGGAGAAACCATTATAATAGTAGCTACTTATATGCTGACATTTAAACTTTATCATAATCTCATTAATTTAAACTAGGGTCCTGTGACCCGTTTATAAATGCTTTATTGAGTTAATACACCTTGCTCAAGGTTATATAGCTTCTTAGTGACATTGCTGTATTTTGTCTCCATATCTAATTCTAGAACCTTAACTCTGAACTGATATCCTGTAGTGTACCATTCCCTGCAGAAAAGGATTTTGTTGAAGGTTCATATGTATAAATTCACACCAAATTAATAAAAGCCTCACCAGTGAGTGAAATAGTCTTCAGTTTTCAGCAGTTCATGTGTACCTTCATTGGAAGACTGGATTCAGTTCTGGGTCTCATAATTAAGAAAATGTAGATAAGCTATCTTTTAATTAGTTCATGCTAGTTGACCAGAATTCTGAAAAGTGAAACTGTGATTTAAAATAACATTGTCCCGATCAAAATTTTTTTAATTAAAAATTAACACTGTCAAATGAATTGATAGCAAGCACACAGAACTGAGAATGATCTATGAATTTTTTAGTAGTTCCACTGTTCAAAAATTAATTGAATTATCTCTTCCTGGTGCCAAGTATAGACCCTGGATTAACGAGTACATGTTACCTAGAGTAGATATTCCAGTTAAAATTGTTATGTAACACATCATCGAAACTTACTGGCTAAAACCCACAGTAGTTACGTATTATCTTCTATGGGTAAGGGATTTGAGGAGGGTTCAGCTGGGCAATTGTGGTTTGGTCTCTGGTTTGGTTGCAGCCACACAGTGGCTGAAAATACAACAGCAAGAGACGGTGACTGAAATAGCTGGGGGCTACCCAGGCATTTCTGTCTCTTCACCGCATCTTAGGGCTGGTATATGTTCTTCATGGGCTAGTTTTGGCTTCCTCACCATATAGCAGCTTCAGGGCAACTCAGCAGCTCCAAAGATGAATATTCTAAGAGACCTAGGCAGATCTATTATGACCTAATCTTATGCGACTTAGCAGCAGCAGCAGCACCACCACCACCACCACCCGTTACCCTATAGCATAGACTAGCCTAAATACAAGCAGAAGCAGCTTAGGCCTCACCTTTTGATGGCAGAAATGCCAGAGTCACGTTGTAATAAGAAGACATAGGAATGAAGATAGTGTCATGTCTTCCTTTTGAAAATACAACCTGCCACAGTGATGGTTTCCTTTCAGTACAAGAAAAGAGCTTGTAATAGAATTCTGAGGTGAAAAGGACTGTTTGTGGAGGAATGAGATGTTTTCCTCACTGGGTATGTTCTGAAGAAGGCAAGGTATCCATATAGTGTGATTGTAATGTCTGAAATTATATTCTAGTGTTGTAGAAATGATTCAGGGAATGTTTAACCTTAACTAGTTTGAACATAATGATAAGTGTTTTTTTTAAATGAGATGTTTTCCTCATTGGGTATGTTCTGAAGAAGGCAAGGTATCCATATAGTGTGATTGTAATGTCTGAAATTATATTCTAGTGTTGTAGAAATGATTCAGGGAATGTTTAACCTTAACTAGTTTGAACATAATGATAAGTGTTTTTTTTAAATTTATGAGTGTGGTTACTGTGCATTAAGATGCATATTATATTACCTTGTGAAAAGTTTAGAACTTTTCTAGATAACTGTCTTTTCTAGTTTTCTAATTTTTCCCTGAATTTTCTTGATAACTTTTAAAGATAAAAATATCTTATCAAAATAACTAAAATCAACAACCTAGCTCTCCACCTTAATAAAACCAGAGAAGAAGAACAAACTAAACCTAAGGCATGCAGGAGGAAGGAAGTAATAAAATTTAGAATAGAAATAAATAATAGAGAAAAAAATAGAAAAAAATCAGTGAAACCAAAAGCTGGGTTTTGATTAGAGTTTTTTGAAAAAAGGGACAAACCTTTAGTTAGACTAAGAAAAAAAGAGGAAAAAGTCAAGTTACCAGAATCAGGAATGAAAATGGGAACATTACTACTAACATTACGAAATAAAAAGAATTTTAAGGGGATACTGTGAACAGTGAAATGTCAACAAATTAGGTAACTCAGATGAAATGGACCAATTTTTAGAAAGATCCAAACTGCCAGAACTGATTCACGATGAATTAGAAAATTTGAGTAGACCTGTAGCAAATAAATTGAATTAGTGATGATACAACTTGCCAAAAAGGAAAGCCCAGAACCAGATGGCTTCACCAGTTTAAAGAAATAACTCCAATTTTTCATAAACTCTTCCAAAAAAAGAAGATAAAGAAATATTTAACTCATTCTTTGAAGCCGATATTACATTGATACCAAAACCAGACAAAGAGAGCACATGAAAAGAAAGTCACAGGCTATATCTCTTGTAAATAAGGGTTATAGCAACCCAAATCCAGCAGCTTATAAAAAGGATCATATACCATGACAAGTGGGATTTATCACAAGAATGCAAAATTTATTTAACATCTAAAAATCAATGTTATACACTATATAGCAGAAGAAAGAGGAAGGGACCTACAACTATCTTAATAAATACAGAAAAAACATTTGACAAAATCTAACATTGTTTTGTGATAAAAACACCCAAAACACTAGGAATACAAGAGGGTGTTTCCAGCCTGATACAGGGCATCTGTGAAACACAACAGCTAGCAGCATACTAATGGCGAGAGACCGAATGCTTCCCCACTTGGGTTAGGAACAAGAAAGGATATCCATTCTTGCCACTTCTGCTCAGTATTGTACAGTGTCTAGCCAGGGAAATAATGCAAGAAAAGAAACAAAAGGCATCCAGATTAGAAAGAATGTAAAACTTTAAATGAAATGTCTAGAATATAGGCAAGTACATAAGAGACAAGAAAGTGGGATTAGTGGTACCAGAGGCTGCGGGGAGAAGAGGGATTTAGGAGGTGACTACTAACGGGGTGGGGTCTCTTTTAGACATCATGAGATGTTCTGAATTAGATAGTGATGGTTGTACACCTTGTGACTGCTAAAGATCATTAAATTGTACACATTAAAATGATGGACTTTACAGTATGTGAATTATATCTCAACAACCACAAAAAATACTTATCTACAACTGTTGTCTCACAGCTGTTTGAAACTGCGGTTTTATGATGTATGCTAAAGTGTTTAATGGAGAGAAGAATTCACAACAATTTTGAAAGGACCGTGCTACAGGGAGAATAGATCATTTTGTATTTAACTAATGGCATTAGAAACTTAGGTAAAATTATACTATCTGCTGGAATGCTGTTGTAAAACTCTGAATATTAACTTTCATTTGGTTTGTACTCTGAACTGTTGTCTCAGAGTGCAGTATTAACACATTTTGCATAAAGTTAGACAGTAATGAAATAATATCTAAGAAGTAATTTGTATTAACAGATTCCAGAAACCTTGAAAAGACCAAGTTTCCAGTATGAGGTGCCCTTGGTATCAACATTGGTTTAAAAATGTTTCGTGGTTGAACCTGCCTTATCCATCTTCCTGTTGCTCAACTTGTGGGATGGGCAGCCTTCTCCCGCTCCTGTGTGGGCGTGTTGAGGAGGTGACACTGAAGTCTAGTGATGTATTTCTGCCCTCACTAATTATTAAGTTATGTGCTAACCAAAGCCAGCTGTGTTTATTCTTAAATATGTTTATTCCAGTAGTAATAGTAATCATAATTAGTAGTTTAACCAAATATTATATAAACTGATGAACTATGCATGCAAAAATGTTAAATGTCTGGAACCACAAAGCCATGTTACTTAATACTTAACTGTTAAATTGAGTGTGGACAAGAAACTAAGTTGGCTTCAGAACTGTAAAAATATAGACAGACAATGTGCTCAAAATCCTTTAAATTTTTGTTCTTCTTTAAATAAATGGAAACTAGGAGTCATAGACAGTGGTGGTTTATGCCAGAGAGCTGACATCTACAGAGAGATGGCCTTGACTATGTTGGAAGACTGGCAAATACATGGGTCTTTTTGCACTCCAACTGAAAGAAGATGTCTTATGATTTATGTATATCAGTTGTAATGATTTCCTCTGTTAACTGAGTTTTTAATTTTACCCAATACCTAGTGTAGTTGCCTCAGACAAGAAGGTTGCTCTTCTGAGAACTGGATTAGAAGTTAGAGGACTTGTACAGAGGACTCCTGGTTCCCAGCTATGCTACTTAACTAAAGTCAAGATAGCTTGGACACGTAAATTAAGCTTCATCTTTTTTCATGTATTAATATTTTGCAATACTTTGTTTAATATCTTTGCTTAAATTGAAATTAAAATTCTACTGATTTCTGATATCAAGAAGAGAAAAGAGCTTAGAAAACAGCAAAAAAAAAAACCGCCCTCCTAAAAGGAGGAGGGGCCCTTACTCGTCCCTTTTCTTTCTGTTTTTCTCCTTCTCCCTTCTCTTCTTCCTTCCCTTCATACCTCCACTTCCTGCCTTATAGAACTTAGGAGTACAGTATATATTTTTTTATCTGTTAAGTAAAACATTTGTTTAATCTGTTTATAAGTATTTACTTATTAGCTTTTAAATCAAATGCCAATTTATGGTTCAACAAAGCTAGAGTTTGTTTTTAGCCTAGTGTTTGAAAAATGTGGAAATCATCTCAGCTTAAAATTAATCCTCCAATCAGTTCTTATTCTCTGAGAATCATTCATTTTGGATCAACTTGGAAAATGCAATTGTTCAAGCTAAAAGATTTGGGTTTTGGCTGTTTTACATGTGGAACAAATAAAATTTTCTGGCTTTTTCTGTCTTTTTATATAGTGATTTAAAAGCCACATGTATTTTAAACTTTTGCTAATTCAAATTTTTATTTATACATAGATTATAATGACTATTTCAGAAAAACTCTTACATAAATGTTAGGTACAGTACTTCAGAATGCATCACTTTGGAGAATGTTAAGTATGCACTTTGCTTCATGTTCTGTTCATTTGAAACATGTCTGCAGTAAACAAGTTAAAAAATAAATCACTATGTTGGCATTTTTACAGCTACAACAGCCACTTGAAGCACAGAAGAGCAGTTATGTAACTTTTTCTATATAATGTATTGTCAGTGTTCAGTATATTTATAGTACATTTCTGCTATGTATTTAATAGCTGCACATAAAAATTCAACCACCGCAAATGAAAACCCTGCTTAGAAGTTGTTTATTTGAAGAAGTTATAACCTGATGTCAAAAACATGTCCTGTTTATGTGTAGTACATGTGCAGCTTTAGATTTCATTTTCTTCTGCTCTAAAGTTTAATTCCAGCTATATCTTCAGAGTTTGCTAAAGTGGAACAGTAAGAGGAGAGAGTTTCCTTCATCTGCCCTGAAGTAGATGAGGCCACTGGCTTCTATCCAGCGCTGATGTATCGTAACTGTCTGCTCGACAAGGTCCATGCACAGAGGTCACGGAACCCAGGTGCCCAGCACAGTGCCTGAGGCTCTGGGCCTTCAGTGTGTGTGTAAAGAACGGTGCACGTGGAGCATTCCACAGCTGCCTCTCCCTCCTCCACACCACTGCCTTCTCCCCCAGCAGCATCTGTCTCTCCCAGTTATTTGCTCCAACCTACTGTGCTTTGGCAAATAAATGTCATGTTATTGTGGAAGGTATATGGGCTTTAAAGTCGTAATCCTGGCCTTTATGCGAATCTGTTCATTTGCTTCATTTTTCCAAGCTTTGATTTCCTCATCTGTAAAATGAGAGTAATACCTACCCACAGGGAGGGCATGAGGGCAAAATTAAGGAGAATGTAGAGCAAACTTAGTTTCAGACTGAGTAGAAATGTAGTAGATGTTCTTCCCTTTCCTTCATTTGTCATTTTCATTTTTTGAATTAGAAAACCAGATCCCTGAGAGGTTAAGTGGTGGTGTAGTTGCTAAGTTGTGTCTGACCCTTGTGACCCCATGGACATGCCTGCCAGTCTTTTCCAGGTGAGAATACTGGAGTGGGTTGCCATTTTCTTCTCCAGGAGATCATCCTGACCCAGGGATCAAACCCAGGTCTCCAGCACTGCAGGCAGATTATTACCAGGCTGAACTACCAGGGAAGCCCAGAGATTTACTTCACTAATTAAAGAAAGTGAAAGTGAAGCCGCTCAGTCAAGAGTGAAAGTGGAGTTGCTCAGTCATGAGTGAAAGTGAAGTTGCTCAGTCGTGTCTAACTCTTTGCAACCCCATGGCCTGTAGCCTACCAGGCTCCTCTGTCCCTGGGATTTTCCAAGCAAGAGTAATGGAGTGGGTTGCCACTTCCTTCTCCAGGGGATCTTCCTGACCCAGGGATCGAACCCCAGTCTCCCGCATTGTAGGCCGACATTTTTACCAGCTCAGCCACCAGGGAAGTCATTAGGTAGATCACTGGTTAAGTGATTTACTTCAAGTCAAATAGCTCTTTCTTCAGCCATACCCTTTTTCCAACATGCCCTCGGAGGGGGCCTGCGGTTTCTCACGGTGAACACTCATTGCTGCCTGCCAGCTTTTCCAGCTCTCCAAATCAGCCACCCTCAGTTCTTTATTCTCCCTTATCTTTCATATAAACTCATTATGAAGCCTTGCAATATTGTCTCTGAAGTATTTTTAAATTTATTCCCCTTTCTTTATTTTTACTGTCTTAACCTAGTCCACCATCAGTCTTTCAGCTTGAGATTTTTTTTTTCTTAACATCTTGAACTAATCAGTAATCATATTTATTTGCTTTTTTATTGAGGTATAGTTGATTTACAGTATTAGTTTTAGGTGTCCAACAAACACTGTGATTCACAATATTTATAGACTATGCTTAGTTTATGTGTGTTAGTTGCTCAGTCGTGTCTGGCTTTTTGCAACCCCTTGGTCTGCCCATAGAATTCTCGGGGCAAGAATACTGGAGTGGGTTGCCATTCCATTGTCCAGGGGATCTTTGCCACCAGGGATCGAACCCGGGCCGATCCTGCACTGCCAGCAGATTCTTTGCCATCTAAACTACGAATGAAGCCCATATTTCATTTATGTGAAGTGAAGTGAAGTTGCTCAGTTGTGTGCAACTCTTTGCAACCCCGTGGACTGTAGCCCACCAGGCTCCTCTGTCCATGGGATTCTCTAGGCAAGAATACTGGAGTGGGTTACCATTTCCTTCTCCAAGGGATCTTCCCGACCCAGGGATCAAACCTGGATCTCCAACATCGGAGGCAGACAGTTTAATCTCTGAGCCACCAGGGAAGCCCTACTTCTTTTATAGTAATTATCAGATATTGGCAGTATTCCCTGTGCTGCACAGTATATCCTTGTAGCTTATTTATTTACGTGTCGCAGTAGTAGTTTGTCTCTTTTAATCCCTTACCCCTGTCTTGCCCCTCCCCCCACTTCTAACCTATACCTGTGAATCTATTTCAGTTTTCTTGTATTCATTTGCTTGTTTTATTTATCAGATTCCATGTATAAGTGGTAACATATAATTTTTGTCTCTTTGTCTGAGTTACTTCACCAAGTATACTCTCTAGGTCCATCCATGTTGTTGCAAACAACATTTTCCATTCTATTTTGTGGCTGAGTAATATTCCATTCTATACATATACTCCGTTTTTGTCCACTTGTCTGTTGATTGATCCTTAGGCTGCTTCCATGCCTTGGCTATTGTAAATAGTGCTGCTGTGAAGATTGGTGTATATGTATCTTTTCAAATAAGTGTTTTCATTTTCTTCAGAATATACGCAGTAGTGGAATTGTTGGATCATATGGTAGCTCTGTTTTTAGTTTTCTGAGGAGCCTCCATGCTGTCTTCCATAGTGGCTGCACCAGTTTACACTCTCACCAACAGTGAACAAGGGATCTCTACATCCTTGCCAACATTGGTTACTGAGCGAGATTTTTATCAGTAGCATATTTCTGCCAGAATGATCTTTCTAAAATACATATCTGATCATATCACTGTTTCTCAGAATCCACATTTCTCGACAGTTGTGCTTTAACTTGCTGCACCAGCCCTGTCTTCGCTTCTCCATGTTTTGCTCTTTCTGTACTGGCCCTGTCGGATGTTTTGGTATTAGGTGATAGCTGTTTATGCCATTGCACTCTTACTAGTGAGAAAAAAGCTTCTGTGTCTGCAAAGTCCTGTTCACCCTGGGAGACTTTCCTGACTTACCCAAATGCAGTTAGACATTTAATTCTTTTGCTTTCCACAGCACTTTGTACCTACTTATATTCTGTTTTTTACACATGCTATAATAATTTGCTTCTGACCTCTCGTCTCACTCATTGGGCAAATGATTTATCTTGTCTTTAAAATTAGGGAGTTCCACTAGATCAGTGATTATCAACACTGGCTACACATTAGAATCACTCTATTCAAGCAGTTGTATCAAAATCTCTAGAGATCCTCTCCTTTATCCTACCTATTAGGAATTTTAAGTTACTCAAATGATTATCATATTGTGAAGAAGATTGAAAAGCACTTATACTAGGCAGATTCTAGGATACCTTTCAGCTAAAATGTTCTGTTATTCTGCCAGCTTGTATAGTCTGAAAATATAAATGCATTCAAGTGATCAAAACAGGAATTAAATTAGAAAAAATAAGGGAAATACTTTTCATGGTAAGAGTTAATGAAAACAATATGTAGTGAAGTAATATATGTATTGAAAAATGTGCTTTTAGAACTCTGATTTTCTGGTTTCATCCTAATTGCTAAAAGTGACTATGGACAGATGTAATAAAATGTTCTTTTTTGGATTCTTTTTTTCCTCAGTTATGAAACTGGAAGGTGAATGTTACTTATACAAAAATGTAAACAGACTTGATCCTAAATTCTTGATAACAAAGGAATTTAACAGTATAGAAACAGCAGCATAATATTTAGAAAACATCTTCACATATACAGTTGACGGCAACTGTATATATATATGTTCTTACATTTGTAGATAAACCTGGAGCTCTTAACATTGTATGTTTAGCAGATTGCCACCAGGAGCTTTGAAGGAAAAATTGATAGCATAAAATATCCTGGGGTTGCCACCGCTAACTTAGCCAGTACAGTGACTCAAAATTGTTTCTCAGAAGTCATTTGATATGAACATTTCAATTTGTTTGATCATAAAACCTCATAGTAAATACTCTTCTAATGCAGGGATTACTTTTTGGTCAACTTTGTCTTTGAACTTCTTGATCCAAGTTTTATCTTATTTGAGTTTAGAAATTTATTTTTGCTGTCTATTAGCCAGATGTTTCCCTAATGTTTGTAATTTGGGGGTGCTTTAAAGGGCAGAGACAACAGTTTGCTGTTGCTAAAACATTTCTTTGTTGTTGAATGTATTTGGATATTCTACCTGTCTCCATTTGGCTGATTGTATATTAAACTTCTGAAGTTTGATATTCTTTGAACCCTTTATTATTTCACATTTCTTTTGTATAGCAGTGATTATATACTACTTATAATCTTTCATTTGAATTAGTCATTATGAGCAATAAGGCACAATGAAGAGATATTTGACTTTGGACTTCGCTTGATTCAAAATATACGTTAGCAGTGATTTGGGAACTACCTTAGCCTAGCATCTTTAAACTATATTAGTTAGGTCATTATTGGTGTTATTTTGACTCCATTGGGAAAAAAAGATTTGAGTGAATCTATAGATGAACGAATGAGAGTGATGCCTCTTGTTTTTTCCCTGTATTATTTTCTCTGTCTCTGGTGTAGTGTGAAGAGGTTTGGCTTTTGAGAGCAGAAGCCATATCCCAGCTTGATCTTCCTGGTGTTGTGTGTGCTTTGACCTGGTATTGGATAAATGTTGAATTAGTTTCCTTTCGGAATAAAGTTATGTATTAGGATATGTCAGATATAAACTCCATGCTCATTCATTCTGTCAGTTCTAGACAAATTAATATTTTATCACAGTTTGTCTTATTAAAGTGGAATGATTGCTTTACTTTCATAACAACTAATAGATTATAACCCAATGAAAGAATTCATTCTAATGCCGTTGCTTTCACATCTCAATTACATACTATTGGACAGAGAATATTTCTTTATGTATGATATTGGATTTCAATTTCAAAAGAAAATTATTATCAACCGTTTAAGTAGATATTAGATGACATCCTGCAAATTTAGTAGTAGAATTTCAGAATAGGAAGAGTATGTACTCCATCAAAAATGTTCGGGAATATTAAGTTAAAATTTTTGGACACTTTTTTTTTGCTACATTTTGTTAAGATTTTCTTAACTTATAATTTTCTTAATTTGGAGGAATGTGTGGGAGTTTAAGGTGAGCAGAATGTCAAGATATAATAAGTTTGAAAATAAGGTGAGCATAATGTCAAGATATAATAAGTTTGAAAAAAAAAGTTTAATATGAGGAGCAGATAATAGTGCATGAAAATATTTTAAAACTTTATGTTTAAAGAATTTTGCAAATCATTAGTGCTAATGTTCAGAGTTAGTACGTCTTGCCATTAAAAGGGCATTATGGTAATTGTGTCTTAGAATTAATTTGCTATTAACAGATCTTATTTTATATGGATAAATAATTTGGAATGAAAATTCATAATTTGGAAAAAATCTGAGTCATTTTATTATTCCATAGCAAAATAAGTCATTTTATATGCAAATTCACCTACCTAACACATCCTTTTTTAAAAACTTTCCTTATATATTTTAATTTATTTATTTTAATTGGAGGCTAATTACTTTACAATATTGTAGTGGGTTTTGCCATACATTTACATGAATCAGCCATGGGTGTACATGTGTTCTCCATCCTGAATCCCTCTAACACATCCTTTTGAGATCTGCTTTAATTGATGTGAATGTAGTTATTCCAGCCTTTTTGGGCATTTTGTTGTATGACCTGTCTTTTTCTATCTATATACTTCCACCCTATGTATGTTTTCATATTTAAAAGTGACATTTCTACATTTTTAGACTTTGAAAAATCCATTCTGTCAATCTTCCTCTTAATCATTGTGTTTATTAGTTCATTTAATTTAATGTCATTATCAATGAAGTTGAATTTAGGTCTGCTGTTTTACTATATGCTTGCGTTTGTCCCATCTCTTTCTTGTTTCTCTGTTTTTTCTTAAATTGAGTATTATGTAAATTTCTTCTTTAATATTCCTATTGGCTTTTTATATTCCTATTGGCTAAAACTGGGTTTTTTTATTTTTAAATGGTTTTTCCAGAAATTATAATATACAACCTTAACTTCTCAGTCTGTTTCAAATTAAAATCATACAACTTCCTTATAATGTTTATAGAAATATAAAAACGTTGTAATGTGATTATCTCTCCCCCATCTTTTATACCGTAATTGTCATATATGTTACATCTACATACTTTATAAACCCAGTAACACAGTATTATAATTTTTACTTAGGAAATATTAAGGAAATCCGGAGGAAAAAACTAGTATATTTATCTACCTGTTTACCACCTTTGATGCTTTTCATTGCTAAGATCCTAGTTTCTGTGTGGTGTTACTTCCCTTCAGCCTGAAGAAAGTCTTGTAGCATTTCTTGTAGTGTGTGTCTCCTGGTGTTGATTTTGCCTTCATTATTAGAGGGTGTTTTTGTTGGGTATGGGATTCTGGATGGACAGTTGTGGAGACTCTGGATTCTCTAGAATAAGGTTCCCTCTTAGAGTATTATTTTATTTTAGCAGGCCATTAACTTTGCTAAACTCACTTTTGCAAACTCTTATCTTACCAGTGCTGAGCAGCAGGTAAATCTCAGCTCTTTCCTTTTTGCTTTAATAAAAAGAGTTAGGAGTTTGTCCTGCATATGAATAATTTAGACGTCAGCCAGAGAAGTGGGCAGTTTATACACAGAATTTAGAACCTCCTCCTTTATAGGTCTCTCCTTTTTGGGAACTCTTATACAGTGTGTCAAGAGGTGGATCTGCATGTCCACGGTCAGTTGGCTTGCAACAAGGTACAGAAACAGTTCAGTGGAGAAAAAATAACCTTTTCAACAAATGGTGCTGGAACAAAAAGATACCTTATGCCAGAAACAGAAAGTTGTAATTCATATATTGTAGCAGATATAAAAGTTAACTCAAAGTGGATCATGGACTTGAATGAAAAATCTTAAACTATGAAAGATCTAGGGGAAAACATAGGAGATCATCTTTGTGATCTTGGGTTAATCAAAGATTTTATGTGATACATAAAAGAAAAAATTGATAAATTTGGCTTCACAAAGTTAAAACAGCTGTTCTCTACAAAGCACTGTTAAGAACACAAAAAGATAAGCCATAGACCAGGGGAGAATACAGGCATACCTCAGCAATATTGCAGGTGTAGTTCCAGACCACTGTGGTAAAGCAAGTACTGCAGTAAAGCAAGTACTGCAGTAAAGCAAGTAAAGATAAGCCATAGACCAGGGGAGAATACAGGCATACCTCAGCAATATTGCAGGTGTAGTTCCAGACCACTGTGGTAAAGCAAGTACTGCAGTAAAGCAAGTACTGCAGTAAAGCAAGTCACACAAATTTGGGTTTCCCAGTGTATATAAAAGTTTACACCGTACTGTAGTTCATTACATGTGTAATAGCATTATGAGTGAACAGACAGTTGATAGATCGTAATAAAAATTTTGTTGTTCAGTCTCTTAAGTCACGTCTGACTCTGCCACCCCCCGGACATCAGTACACCAGCCTTCCTTGTCTTTTACTGTTTCCTGGAATTTGCTCAGACTCATGTCCATCACGTCAATGATGCCATACAACATCTCATCCTCTGTCGTCCTCTTCTCTTCATGCTCTCAATCTTTCCCAGCATCAGGGTCTTTTCCAGTGAGTCAGCTCTTCACATCGGGTGGCCAAAGTATTGGAGCTTCAGCATCAGTCCTTCCAATGAATATTCAGGATTGATTTCCTTTAGGATGGACTGGTTTGATCCCCTTGCTGTCTAAGGGATTCTCAAGAGTCTTCTCCAGCACCACAGTTCGAAAGGATCAGTTCTTCAGTGTTCAGCATTGTTTATAATCCAGCTGTCACATCTGTATATGACTACTGGAAAAACCATAACTTTGACTATATGGATCTTTGTCAGCAAAGCAGTATCTCTGCTTTTTAATACACTGTCTAGGCTTTGTCATAGCTTTCCTTTCAAGGACGCCTCCATGGATCACAGCCTTGTTGTGGCGAAGGGGCTTGCCTAACTCAATGAAGTATGAGCCATGCCATGCAGAGCCACCCAAGATGGATGAGTCACAAAGAAGAGTTCTGGAAAAGTATGGTCTACTGTAGGAGGAAGTGGCAACCCACTCCAGTATTCTTGCTTGGAGAACCCCATGAACAGCATGAAAAGACAAAAAGATAATATCAGAAGATGGTCCCCACACGTCGGAAGGTGTCCAACGTACTGCTGGGGAAGAACAGATGGCAATTGCTAGTAGGATATTTTAGTAATAAGTATTTTCCATAGGACTGGAAAAGGTCAGTTTTCATTCCAATTCAAAAGAAGAGAGAAGAGCAATGCCAAACACTGTTGAAACTGCCATAGAGTTGTGCTCATTTCACCTGCTAGCAAGGTAATGCTTAAAATCCTTCAAGCGAGGCTTCAGCAATGTGTGAACCCAAAACTTACAGATGTACAAACTGAGGTTAGAAAAGGCAGAGGAATCAGAGATGAAATTGCCAACATTTGTTGGATTTTCCCATAGAAAAAGCAAAGGAATTCCAAAAAAAGATCTGCTCCTGAGAAACCTGTATGCAGGTTAAGAGGGAATAGTTAAAACTCTACATGGAGCAACAGACTGGTTCAGAATTGGAAAAGGAGTATGTCAAGGCTGAATATTGTCATCCTGCTTATTGAACTTCAGTACAGAGTACATCAATGCAAGATGCCAGGCTGGATGAATCACAAGCAGCAATCAAGATTGCTGGGAGAAATATCAATAACCTCAGATATACAGATGACACCACTCTAATGGCAGAAAGTGAAGAGGAACTAAAGAGCCTCTTGATGAAGGTGAAAGAGGAGAGTGAAAAACTGGCTTAAAATTCAGCATTCAAAAAACTAAGATCATGGCATCTAGTCCCATCATTTCGTGGCAAATAGATGGTGAAAGTGGAAACAGTGACAGATTTTATTTTCTTGGGTTCCAGAATCACTGAGGATGGTGACTGCAGCCATGAAGCGTTTGCTCCTTGAAAGGAAAGCTGTGATAAACCTAGCAGTGTATTGAAATTAGACTAATGGGCCTCATTTCAGTATTGCTGTATACTGGGGAATAGGGAGGCCCAGAGAGAGAGAGAGAGAGGGAGAGAGAGACGGGGCAATGGCCATTGCTAAAGCCATCGGAATGTATAACATTTATCAGTGAAGGTGGCTATCTTATGTGGCACCCCAGAATAGTTTCAACAGTAATATTGAAGATCACTGACCATAGATCACCATAACAAATTTAATGATAAAAAAGCTTGAAATGTTTCAAGAATTACCAGCACCACAAAGTGAGCAAATGTTGTTGGAAAAATGGCGTCAGTAGACTTGCCTGATGCAGGGTTGTCATAAACTTTCAAGATTTGTCTTTTTGCTTTTAAATGTAGTATCTGCAAAGTGAAATAAAGTAAAGCACAACAAAACAAAGTATGCCTGTGTTTACAAGTCACATGTCTGATAAAGAACTTTTGTCCAGAATATGTAAAGAGTTCTTGAAACAATAATAAGAAAATAAAACCATCTATTTAAAAATTAGCTGAAGATTTGTTCAGATGCTTACCTCAAGATATACAGATGACAAATAAGCACACTGAAATATGCTCAACATCATTAGGGAAATGCAAATTAAAACAAGATACCACTACACACCAATTAAAAAAACTAAAAATTTTAAAACTGGCCATAATCAAGTGTTGGCAAGGATGTAGACCAACTAGAATTTTCCTCACTGCTAGTAGGAATGCACAGTGGCACAGCTATTTTGAAAAATGGTGTATTAGTTTCTTTAAAATTTATACATGTAGCTGCCATACAATCTGGCCTTTTCACTGCTATTTATCGAAGAAAAGTGAAAACATCTATACATATAAGAACATTGACTGCATCTTCATTTGTAAGTGTCAAAAACTGGAATTAACTTAGATGCCATCAGTAGGAGAGTAGATGAACGCACTGATACAGGATGCTACTAAGCAGGCAGCCTATCAGATGCTTTGCCGTCACTTGATACAGACCATCATCCTTTTAGTCTCAGCTTTCTATACAGTTTTCTTTTTGCCTGCTGCCCAGCCCCTAAGCCAGTGTAACATATTTAGGGTTTTAACTGTGGCTGAGGTACTTCTCTTACCCAGTTTCTGTATTAGTCAGAATGAGCCAGGTTATGCTGTGATAGTAAATAATCCCCAGTCTCACTGACTTAGAGTTTTGTCTCTTTGCTGTGAATTGTATGTCTGTTGTGGGTTGGCTGAGAGTTGTGTTCTCTGTTCTCACTCTGAGACCTAGGCTGATGGAGGAGTCTTTATCTGAACCATTGCTGGTTGCTGGGAATGTGGATTTAAGTATTAACACCGATAGCTGTAACTTCCTTTGAAGCATAGATAAAAAGTATACAAAATACCTTTTAGTATTTATTTATGTAGGTAAACATGCTTTAAAATGAGAGGTATATTATGCGTTTATGTTGGACAAGGAACCTGAATCCAAAGAGAAGAAAAGGAACGGCAGTTGCCACACAGCAGTGAAACAATGAGAACTCAGGGTTCCCATTTTAATACTTTTGTGCAAATCAGAAAAAGAAATGTACCATCTATTCACATGTTGTTTATTTTGTCAGTCTTTCCAGCAGACCACATTTAAGAGGCGTCTCATACCAGCTGCTGCCAGTGGCAGGGACACAATGGATCACACAGGGGCACTGGACACCGAGGATGAGCTGGGACCTTTAGCCCATCTCGCTCCAAGTCCTCAAAGTGAAGCCGTTGCCCACGAATTCCAGGAACTCTCCTTGCAGTCCAGTCAGCACCTGCCTCCTCTTAACGAAAGGAAGAATGGTGAGTTCGGCGTATGCATGGGAGCTTGCCTTTTTGTGAGCCAGTGTATCCCTCTGGTAGTAATTTGTTGGTTAGTTCCTCTGGGCAGCCTGTTCCTGAGGAGAGAACCTCAGAGGGTGCTGGCTGGTTTTGAGTAATAGCCAGGGTTTCACGTGCCATTCAATTCTTTAATCATTTCCCCAGCGTCTCTGGTAGTAACATTATCTTTGGAAATAAGGTTTAGGTTCAACCACTTTAGCACAAGCAGAAGGTCTCAGGCTAGCGTAGCATTGGAAAGCAGCTTTCTGTGCTGACTCCAGGAAGATAGACTGGACTTAACTAGATTCTCCTGCTGTGTTCCCTGTCTCCAGTGCGCTGCACCTTAACTGTAGAGTTGCCAGCATTTGCGTTCTCAGTGATCACTAAGAAAACAAGAATTTCTTGAGTATTTTTTATATTAATGAGGATAGGATATGGCCATATTCTCAGTCTTCAGCTGGCTCATACTTGTATACAAAATGAATAGTTTCTGTTCTTTGTTAACTGTTCAGAAAATTCTCTTGATTAATCAAAGACTTTTTGGAGTCTCCAGAAGGCATAATACTGTCAGTTTTTAACAAAAATGAAGAGAGATAGATGAGATACATCTATTTTATAATACTTAAAACATAAAAACTAACAAAGTGTTAAAATTTACAAACTCACTAAGCATATATATCAAAGGGCAGAATTAAGAATTTCAACTGGATTTGCTACGCTTCCGTAGTTCTCATGAATCTTCCATTCTCAAATGTGTATTTTAATTAAAAGCCAGAAGAAATAAAACTTGCCCTGTGGAGCACTTCTGTATGTATCTTGTTATTTCTTTCTGGGTTTTAAGTGTTTCCTGATCCTTTTCAAATAATGGCCTTATGTTATTCAGGAAAGTGGGTTTAAGACACTGCTATTCTCAGCTCTTCAGTATCTGATTTTGGGTGGGGTATCCTTATTCTCCCTTCCAACAAGATATCTGATGCGTATTGGGCACAACCCTTGTCTGTGCAGTTGGTATAAAGCAGTGTCTTGCTTAGGCCTGTCAAAGCTGTCTGGAGTCTATGGTTAGGTAGTAATGGCTTTAGAACCTTCAATCATTTAGGAGCCTAGCTTTGTCTTAGACAGTAGGTAAAATATAACCACATTTACTGAAATATGACTAAATTGAACACATTTACACAGTATACTTAGACCAGTATCATATTCAAATTATTTCCCTCAAAAAAAACCAAAATGAATTGAACTTATATAAAATTTCAATAATATACAGTTGCTTAAGAAAATAGTCATATGTAGCAGAGGAGGGAGGTATAAGGGGAAAGTTTTTGCTTTGTGGGAATTTTACTTGATACAGCTTGCTGCATTCCCTTGCAAGAGTGTTCTCTTGAATATTTATGCCTGAACATAAGGTAAGCCCCAGATATGAGCTGGTTTTCCCCTTATAAAGTTTTAGAGTGAAGGAGATGAAATGGTGGAAATTTGAGTTTATTAATTTAATTACATGTATATAATTAACACCACATATTATGAAGCAGTGCAGTAATATAGAGGATTTGCTTTATCCACACTCATATTTCGTAAAATCATCTTGCCTAAACTCTGTGTGTTTGTGTGGTGTTTTTATCATCAGTAGGAACCCCCCTGCATCATCCGTGCAGCGCTGAACTCCAGGCTGCATCTTGGTTTGTGTCTCTCTTGTTTGAGTTACGCCGGCTTTGAGGTGCGTGCGCAATCTGGCGCTGAACATGTCTAAACCGCAAGTGCCACCCACAGAGCAGTGGGGCTGCTTCTCATGCGTCCTACAGTGCTGTATTTGTGATCACTCGTGTTTGATTCGCAGTTGGTCATAACATTTTATGAGCCTGTAATTTCTGTTAAAGAATTTAATCATCTTTTTTTTCTTTTTTCTGAGTAGGTAATACATGTAACTCGTTTAAAATGTAGGGGATACCAATGATTGCACAGTGAAAAGTCAGTTACTCTCCCAGTCTTGTCCCTCAGCTACGCAGTTACTTCTCCAGAATTAATTGCTCTTACTTGTGTCCTTTCTGAGAGAATGGTATTTGACTACCTTTTGAAAAGCAGTGTCTGAAAATGTTTCTTTGTAACAACAGCCAACACTTCATTTTAAGGTTATCTGGAAATAATGGTTGGTTCTTTTCTTCCTTTTTTTCCCTGATTCTATTAAAACATTTCTATAAACAGACCAAAACTAGCTTCTAGGGAAGTTGATTTTTAAGCTAATGCATTTTCCTCAAGTGCTTTTTGGTTCAAGATTAAGTAAATGAAAGAGCATCTCATTATATACTGTGTAAGGACTCAAACATAGACAGTCTCCTCTTTCTTAATATGTGACTTCAGAAAGTTAAAAATCTTACCTTATATTCAGGCATATTATACTCTGATTTCAAGCTTATGAAATGTTAGCCTAATTTGCATGTACCTTCCAAGACGTAAATGAATTGTTGTACAGCTGTCAAAAGTACAGGTTTTTGGATATGGGAATGTGAAGAGTAGATCCACATTAAACAATCTAGATGGAAAAACCATACCTTTCTTACTTTGGTGATTTTTTAGTGTTTATTCTTCATCTTTTTAGGTCTTCTTAATGCCATCTTTAAATCATATCATGTACAAAATGTAGATGTTAGCCTCAAAATTAATTAATAGAAAGTACTATATTGGGCTTCCCAGGTGGCGCTAGTGGTAGAGCCCACCTGCCAGTGCAGGAGACATAGGAGACGCGGCTTCGACCCCTGGGTTGGGAAGATCCCTGGAGGAGGGCATGGCAACCCACTCCAGTATTTTTGTCTGGAGAATCCCACGGAGAGAGCAGTGTAGCAGGCTACAGTCCATAGGATTGCAGAGTCGGAGACGACTCAAGCGACTTTAGCATACATAGCACAGTACATTTAGATATTTTGAAATAATCAAATATAGATTTTGTGTGTGTGTGTGATTATGTTCTATTGTTGTTTGCTAAGCTTTTGGATTTTGCATGTTAGAATTACTTTCTTTTAGAGAGGAAATGAAGATATTTCAGTTTGGGGTTGGTATGTAGACAGATTGTATTACTAAATAGTTTGTAAATAAACTTTATAAGGAAAATGAAGTTGATACCTAAGTACAGTAATGAGTCTAGGATCTTCCTTTATTTTTGATTAAAACTTATTGGCAGTGGTAGTGGAGTGACAGAATATTCCCACTGCTGGGGTAAATATGAAAGATGTTTAGTAAAGGTAAGCTAGGGGCTTTCCTTTACCCTTGAATGTAGGCAAAATATCTCAAGTTAATGGCATTTCAGCAGTAAGTGTACCATTTAGGCAATTAACTCTTCCCAACAGGACAGTCCTTCCATAAAGGAAAGTAGATATACTTTTACTAAATAACATATCTTTACTAAAACAATGCATGTTGTTCAGTTGCTAAGTCACGTCCAACTTCTTGCGACCCCATGAACTGTAGCATGCCAGACTCCCCTGTCTCTCAGAGTCTGCATACACAGGAAAATTGAGCTTTGTTTTGACATAATATATACATAATAGATCCATTTTCACGTTTCCCTGTTAACATTCTTTTAGATGGTTAACACTGAGAAAAAGAGGGTTTTCAGTCAAAGGGAAAGTTAGTTCTTTTATTGTTTATAAAAGAAAGCCTTAGGTGCTCTAAGGTGAATTTCACTTATAAAAGCAGGGAAAGGCAGAATAGATGGAAACAACATACCTGAAAGAGCCAAAGCTCTTTGTCTGTGCCCACACTTACTGAGAGGAAGAAGCTTTTCATTCATGAGGTCAATTAAGACTGATACGTGTGCTGCTTGATGAACTAAACTTTTAGCTCACTATCAGCATTATCACAGAATAAACCAATAAGTTGACATAGATTCCCCTCTCATAAAGAGTTCCTGGTTTTAGGACTTCTTTGCACGTTTCTGAAGATCTTATCATGTTAACATGACTGTAGACATCCCACAGGCCACCTGTCAGTATCACTTACTGGGAAAACGAGTATCTGCCACCTTTCCCTTTCTATATTAGCAGGCTTTTTGAAACTGTATGTACTGCTAAATAGTCATTGTGTTTTAGTCCTTCATAGAGAAGAGTGACTTATTTGTTATTCTTACTTTAAACTTCAGTATCATTGGTTACTGCACTTATTCGGTGTTTGAGCTGTGGGCCCATCTTGAAAACTTTTTTAAAGATTTTCCATCTGTTAAATGGGTCACATTGAAAAGTTTTAGACTTTGCTTGTTCTGTTCCAGATGACCACTTATTAAAGAGAAAATAATTTATTCCAAACTTTCTTACATGCAGGGAATTCAAGGTGGCTCTTTATATTGGATTCAATACAGGTATTAATACAGAGGCAAACAGTCTGAACTTTGCATGGAGCCCAGCCAAAGGAAATTGTGCGCCTTATACCATAGAAAATAAGTTGTATATGTTCACAGCTGATCTTTTCTATGGGTTTTACTTTGAAAGCAATTCCCCACACCTCATTAACCTTTAGACTTTACTGTCAGTCTAGGTGTTTGGAAGAGCACAAAGGTGCTCAGGATTTGTCTTGTGTAAAACCCTGTTTTGTAGAATATGCACCAGCTGATATGGACTAGTAAAGGTTGGTGAAAGAGAAGATAGTTCTGTTTTTCTCTGGAGCAAACAGTGAGACATGACAGTGTCACAACTGGAAATGAAATAATTGGATGTTGAGTAGCCAAGACATTCTTGCTTTCCCTTTCTATAACTAGAGGTAATAGAAATGAATAATTTTATGTAAAATTGTTTTGTCATTGACTTTATAATTAACATATTTAGGTTCTTCAGTATTTGAAATAATTCTCAAGGATATTGATAAACATTCTGATACATTTAAATAGTAGATTTCTTTTCCAACTCAGGAGTTACTGAGGAGTTACTCAGGAGTTACTTGGACTAAGAGAAATATGTACTCTATAACTGTAATTTTCCTTAGTTTTTATTATATTTTTAAAATTAGTCTTTAGGACTTAAACACAATTAAAAGTTTTAAAGTTAGCTACAAACTTCTGGGCAGCTGCAAATGAAATTCTTGATTAATTGTGGCAGCTCTCATTCTTTTTGTTTGTGACAATTTCTTGGAGCCTTCAAAATGAAAAGGAAGCCGCGTAAGTAGCTTAAGGGTGAGGTCCTCTCTTTCACAATGGTCTTTATAAAGTCTCCTATTAAATAGCATGTTTGTTTTACATGATAAATAAGCACCTGTAACCCTGTCCACCTTCCTTTTTATACTGTGGATTTCTTATTTGGATTGTTTTGCTGTTACTGAGAGTTTTGTTCGCTTCAGTGCATTGCTGGACACACCCAGACAAAGCATACATCGAGGGAGGGTGGAGGCTGGACAAGAGCTCACAGCCTCCCTTTATAGCCGGCAGTGTCAGAACACTAACTTAGGAGTGCTTTAGTTGTTATTATCACCGAGGGGATGGGTGAGGCTTACTACAGTTTCAGAAACACCTCAACAAGACCACAGGCCCCAGTTACAGTGCCCTTGAAGCCTCATTTTGGGTTATTCTTCCAGTCTTAAAAATTGTGTCCTCTTGCAAAAATTCCTTTGAAATGTCAACAATTAACATTTATTATAAATAAGCGTTAGAACATAATAGTAATTAGCAGTTTAATCCAGTATGAGACGTCATTATCTTAAACCACATTTATGTAAGATTTTTACCAGACTTTTCTAGTCATATACGTACATTTTTTCTTATATAGGTTTGATAATTTTTGTAAAACTAGAGTCTACCATATGATGTATATTAGTCACTGGAGCAGTGAATAAACTGAAATCAATTTATTAAGAAACAGTCTTTCTCCTGTCCCTCGGAATGCAATTTTTAAAAAGAACATATGTAATATGAATGACTAGTTAATAAATGTTACTCAGTTATAATTCCCTATTTTATTAGGCCTTTCAAGGCTACTTGGAATTGAATAGTTTATAATCAGACATTTTGCTGGGCCGAGAGACTTTGTTGAAATTAAGTCAGAATTCTTCTCACTTAGGTCTGACCCTAACCCAACCATAGGGACCTCCTCTAGCTAAAAAGGTAGAAAAGGTAAATAAGGGATGCTTGCTCTCTACCATAACCTGATCAATATACAGAGTATACTAGAAAAAAGTGACCTATGATTTTTTTCTTTGTTATATTTTATTTTAAGGCATCAGTAATGAAGTATAATTGTGAAAGAAAGCAAAAGGACAAATATGTTGGAGTAACAAATGAACTGTAATTTTCTCTTTGG
>SJYC01067656.1:0-23590 GCA_006408675.1 Madoqua kirkii
AATTGAATGTTGAGTAGCCAAGACATTCTTGCTTTCCCTTTCTATAACTAGAGGTAATAGAAATGAATAATTTTATGTAAAATTGTTTTGTCATTGACTTTATAATTAACATATTTAGGTTCTTCAGTATTTGAAATAATTCTCAAGGATATTGATAAACATTCTGATACATTTAAATAGTAGATTTCTTTTCCAACTCAGGAGTTACTGAGGAGTTACTCAGGAGTTACTTGGACTAAGAGAAATATGTACTCTATAACTGTAATTTTCCTTAGTTTTTATTATATTTTTAAAATTAGTCTTTAGGACTTAAACACAATTAAAAGTTTTAAAGTTAGCTACAAACTTCTGGGCAGCTGCAAATGAAAGTCTTGATTAATTGTGGCAGCTCTCATTCTTTTTGTTTGTGACAATTTCTTGGAGCCTTCAAAATGAAAAGGAAGCCGCGTAAGTAGCTTAAGGGTGAGGTCCTCTCTTTCACAATGGTCTTTATAAAGTCTCCTATTAAATAGCATGTTTGGTTTTACATGATAAATAAGCACCTGTAACCCTGTCCACCTTCCTTTTTATACTGTGGATTTCTTATTTGGATTGTTTTGCTGTTACTGAGAGTTTTGTTCGCTTCAGTGCATTGCTGGACACACCCAGACAAAGCATACATCGAGGGAGGGTGGAGGCTGGACAAGAGCTCACAGCCTCCCTTTATAGCCGGCAGTGTCAGAACACTAACTTAGGAGTGCTTTAGTTGTTATTATCACCGAGGGGATGGGTGAGGCTTACTACAGTTTCAGAAACACCTCAACAAGACCACAGGCCCCAGTTACAGTGCCCTTGAAGCCTCATTTTGGGTTATTCTTCCAGTCTTAAAAATTGTGTCCTCTTGCAAAAATTCCTTTGAAATGTCAACAATTAACATTTATTATAAATAAGCGTTAGAACATAATAGTAATTAGCAGTTTAATCCAGTATGAGACGTCATTATCTTAAACCACATTTATGTAAGATTTTTACCAGACTTTTCTAGTCATATACGTACATTTTTTCTTATATAGGTTTGATAATTTTTGTAAAACTAGAGTCTACCATATGATGTATATTAGTCACTGGAGCAGTGAATAAACTGAAATCAATTTATTAAGAAACAGTCTTTCTCCTGTCCCTCGGAATGCAATTTTTAAAAAGAACATATGTAATATGAATGACTAGTTAATAAATGTTACTCAGTTATAATTCCCTATTTTATTAGGCCTTTCAAGGCTACTTGGAATTGAATAGTTTATAATCAGACATTTTGCTGGGCCGAGAGACTTTGTTGAAATTAAGTCAGAATTCTTCTCACTTAGGTCTGACCCTAACCCAACCATAGGGACCTCCTCTAGCTAAAAAGGTAGAAAAGGTAAATAAGGGATGCTTGCTCTCTACCATAACCTGATCAATATACAGAGTATACTAGAAAAAAGTGACCTATGATTTTTTTCTTTGTTATATTTTATTTTAAGGCATCAGTAATGAAGTATAATTGTGAAAGAAAGCAAAAGGACAAATATGTTGGAGTAACAAATGAACTGTAATTTTCTCTTTGGTTTATAGTTCATAATCACCCAGACTAATTAGCAAGTAGCCTGTCTAACTCCTTTAAATTAATCCATACTGCTGGCTACCCTCACCTGCTGCCCTCACTGTTATTAACAGGAAGTATAGTCTTTTGGGAGTCAGGACTCCAGTCTCCTCTGCTGACTCAGTCTGTGAGCATGGGTAAGTCTCGAGCTCTGTGTTGCGGTTATGCCCGTTGTAATTGTAGTATTCATATGGCAGCTTTCAGCCCGTGTGTCTTCTCTGGCTGCCCTTCCTCGTTACATCGTGTGTTCTTATATCTCATCTGTCACTTTCGCCTTGTGCTGTTCATTGGGCAGCAGAAACAGAAAGAATGGAAGATAACTTCCATCTCAGTTAACCAATAGAGTTTTCCATAGATATGAATTAGTAATGTCACTGTCTTTAATATGTTCCTCATAGATGTATTATTAAACATACATGCCAGCTCATTTCAGTTAGTCAGACTCCCTTTCCCCTATGTTTAAAAGGAAAGAGAAATTGGCTCCATTTGTGTTATCCTAAAAAGATTACATCTAATGTGGAATATGTAGTGTCATCCTATTCATGGTTTTCAAGGGTTGGCAGGTATGTGTTAACATTTTTATAACAGGATCAGACTCAATTAAAAGACTATTTTAACTTTATATTAAACCCAAATCATTCATGTCCTTTTCTGGTTACTTATGTTGTTTTTATTAAGAAAATGCTAACCGTTGGGTATCTGTTTCACTAACTTAAATTTTTGATCTATGACCTCTTTGTTTAGTAAAGTCTGATTGCAGCCTTTTTGCCTTTGATTCTTATAAGTTAAGTTTAAAAACTGACAAATGTTAGAATTTTTCAGTACTGTGCAGAATTCAGATTTATAGCTACAAAATAGGAGACATTCTTTGATAATCCTTGTTCCTGACACAGCAGTTTAGAAATTATCGATTAGAGCAGCCATCATATACTATATAAGAGAAAAGTTTGCCATATCAGAATGCTCAGCTTTCCCAAAATATTAAAAGAAGTTAGTATTTCAAGAGTAGAAATGGTTTACTTTTTATTATCAGAAAATATTTAGTGAATGATCATTGTGTCTCCCACTGTAAATACTTCTTAGATCTTAGGCTTTTAGTATAGTGTTGGCAGTTCAGTAGGAAATTTTCATGAAATTGTTAGACTCATAGATCTTTCAAAGTAGTTCCCCTCAGCTAAAGAAATTAATTTAGAGATGATTCTCTCAGATAACTGGGAGGAAGAAAAACCTAATTTTAAAGAGTGAGTGCAGAGATAAGCCTACTCTGTGGCACTAGACGTGTGGTCTGAGGGCGCACAAGCGTATGTCTGTCATCTATAAATAGGAGTCAGGTTAGTTGTATAGCCCAAGTTACTGGAGGCTTGAATGAAGTAAAGCACTGATGGTAACTCCATGTACACGACACAGTGTAAGTGCTGAGTACATGCTGTAGGCACCCAGCCTTGCATGCTTGATCTTAAAGTAAAATACCGTGAAATAAGCAGTGGTGAAGCATGCACAGTGAGTAAGGGCACCAACTCTGGAGCCATCCCGTCTGGTTCACCATGACTAGCTGTGTGAACTGAGATGAATTAATTGTCTACTTTTTGCCTCAGTTTCCTCCTCTGTAAAATGAGGACCATATAGTACCCACCTTACGGAGGTTGCTGTGAGGGTTGAATCAGTTCGTATAAGTCAAGTGTTTAGAACAACATGGTCATTTAATTAGCACTTTATAACTATTCATTATTATTGTGTATATTTTGAGGATATAGTATTTAAATTCATACTTGGGAAATACAGTTTTTCAGGGTTCCACCATGGTGTTTGATACCTTACTGTTTCTTGCAATAGTTCCAGTAATTTTGGCCCCCATTTGCATACATATTTCTTTTTAAAAATGTCAAAATGACATGCAGTTTTTGAATGTTTCGCTGTGTACCTACATACATTTGAAGAGCACTTATGTTGTGGGAGCTAAGCAGGCGAATGTAGTAGGCACGCATTTCCCATGAAGTTTGTCTCCCTTGTTGGTACTGCCAGTTCCCACAATCCTAGCATTCCCTGGGCATCAGTCAGTGTCTGCAAGGAATGACTTTCAAATATTAAAGCATGTGAAAAGACAAACAGGCCAAAACTCAGAGCTCTCTAGGGACTATGACCTCCAAAACAGACTCCGTTCTGACATTTTCACAGGCCGCTTGAAGGAATTCCAGTAGGGTCATTCCATTTGGTAAACTCCTAAACAAACCCTCTGTCATCAAGGACTAATTTATAGATTTTTCTTCTTCTTACATAGTTGTTCTGAAGAGATTAAGATAGTAGATATGATTGCTAAGCCTCTTTCAAGCCGTCTGATTGTATATAAGTACTGTACAGAAGACTTTTGGTATTTTGAAGTAATAAAACAGTTATTTGTTATGTTTAAAGAGAGTTCTTGCTCTGAGTTGTCTCTTAAATTTTTTTCTTTTTTGTTTTGATTCCAGGAAATCTATGTCATAATCACATCTCTAAATTAAAATTCTTACATTTATGAGCCCAATTATTTAACAGCAAAATTAATTAATTTCAGAAATGATCTTTTAAAAAACAAATGTATGTATTAAAAATATGTATATAATGACTTGTCTCACAATGACTTTTGAAATATATGAAAACAAACAGATCTAGTGATGTAGAATGTTCTTGGTGTGATGGCAGTTGTTTAAATTATGTTTCAAGGTCATAGGGTGGGGGGACAGATCTATAAATTGTTTTTTAATTAATCTGAATTCTATTAATATATTATATATTATGAGGCATTTCTTTTAAAAAAAATAGTGATAAACATAAATGAGAAGGGCAGAACCCAAGAGATTTGAAGGCTAGACAACTTAAGGAAATGGGTAATTAGGTTTATTTGGTTTATAGATGACCTTAAATGCTAGAGCCTCATGGTTGTCCCGGTCTGAAGTCTTAAGTGGCATGTATGAAATTCCAGGGGTGAACAGCGTTCCACATATGAAGGATCGGGTTTATTGGGGGACTTTGTGTGGTTGGTTTCCTCCTGTGCATGTTTCTTTTCAGTGAGTTAATCCTTAAATGCACAATCAAAAATTGCTTATGATATGATATCTGAGTCTCTTGTAGGATGGTAAAATGTTTTAAACAACTTTAAAATGGAAAAAAAAAAAGAAACACAGGAAGTAAATTGATATATGACCTTAATCAAGCCTCTTAAAATTAGTAGTAAAGAGAAACCCAGGATGTTTAAGAGATCTCCTTAGTAAAATGGAATGAAATAGAAAGATGCTTAGTAATTGATCATCAATAATTATTAAATGTACTTAAGAATTTTTTGGCTCTTGATTGAGGTATAAAATATATATAATGAAAAAGATATTTATGGTCATGTTATCTTTTTTCTCAAGCTTAGAATTAAAAAATGATATTTTAACTAGATAACCCAGTGCTCTTATAAGAAAGTGTTGCTTTTCTAATACGCTTTTTTTTTTTTTTTCTATTGTTTTCTTTTTGGCTGCACCCAACAGTATGTGGGACTTTTGTTCCCTAGCCAGGGATTGAACCTGGGCCCTCTGCAGTGGAAACGTTAGAGGCTTAACCACTGGGCCATGGGGGAAGTCCCTCTAATACACTTTGAAAGGTAGATTTTTCCTCTCTCACTTTTTATGTCTGTGAAATAGTCTCTTTCTCAAAGAAAGGGAATTTGGTTAAATAACTTGTTGATAAAGTAGTGAAGTCTCTAGTTGTAAATTTGTTTGTGCATAGAGA
Organism: Madoqua kirkii; assembly: GCA_006408675.1. Lineage (NCBI taxonomy): Eukaryota > Metazoa > Chordata > Mammalia > Artiodactyla > Bovidae > Madoqua > Madoqua kirkii. Next base: position 5,369 of record SJYC01067656.1, read on the forward strand.
CACAGCTTCTCTATGAAGCTGCTTGCTTGACTGCTGAATGTTTTCTCTGCCTTCAACACAAATAAATGTTTACACTTTCAAAAATTTGAAGGTTTTATTTGGACACCCAAATATTTTAATTTGGAGGGTTTTCTAAATAAATCGATTTAAAGTTACTCAAATAAAATTAGCACTGAAAATTTTGAAATTTAAAGAAATCCAAGAATTTAGTCCTAAACTCTGAGTTTCAGAGTCTAGTGGCTTTAGAGAGTAACTTTGGTTTTTGTTTTCTTCACCTGTTGAACTCTGAAACTATTTAAAGTAGTTCTTATGTTTATCATTTCATGATATATCCTTTCTGAGCTTTTACCTTTAACCCACCTGTACCTTTGTGTTTAAAGTACATTTCTTATAGACAGCATAGAGCTGGACTTTCTTTTTTTAAATGTAATCTGACAATCTTTCATTTGTGATAGATTATTTACATTTAAGGTAATTATTGATATGTCTGATATATTAGTTACCTCTTGCTGTGTAACAAACTGCTTTGTAACTTAACAACTTCACACAAGACACATTTATGATCTGAACAGTTTCTGTGGAGTTCAGGCACAGCTTAACTTGGTACCTCTGCTTCACAAGCTTGTAGTCAAGTTTCAGGCAAGGCTCTGTTTCATCTGAAGGTTCAACTGGGGAATGATCCACTTCTAACCTTAGTTAAGTTGTTCTTGGCGAGATTCAGTACCTTGAGGGCTGTTGGACTAAGCGCCTCAGTTCCTTGCTGGCTGTTGGCTGGAGGCCACCCTCAGTTCCTTGCCACATGGGCCTCTCCAACATGGCAGCTTATTTTTCCAAAGTCAGTAAGAATAATGCTAGCAAGACAAAAATGATAATTTTTTGTAACATTTCCCTATCATTGTCCTGGTATATTGATGGGTTCCCCTGATAGCTCAGTTGGTAAAGAATCCGCCTGCAATGCAGGAGACCCCAGTTCGAATTCCAGATATGGAAGATCCACTGGAAAAGGGATAGGCTACCCACTATAGTATTCTTGGGCTTCCCTTGTGGCTCAGCTGGTAAAGAATCTGCCTGCAATGTGGGAGACCTAGGTTCGAAGAACCTAGGGTTGGGAAGATCCCCTGGAGAAGGGAAAGGCTATCCACTCCAGTATTTTATTGATTAGAAGCAGATTGCTCAAGGGGAGAGGATTATTTAAGACCATAAATATCAAAAGGCTAGGATCATTGAGGATTATCTTAGAGGCTACCTGCTGCAATTGAGTTTAAATCTGTCATTTTGTTGCATGTAATGTTTGTCCATTCTATTCTTTATTCCTCTCTTCTTGCCTGTTTTTTTTAAAGTTATTCTTTTTTTTTTTTTTTAGTATTTCATTTCATTATTATTTTTGCATCATCTTATTAGTTGTGCTGCTTTATTCCCCTGAGTTTCTAATGGAAACTCAGGTCTAACATGTTGTTAATGCTATCCAGTAAAATGTTTATCTTAGCTATTATATTTTTATCTCTAGAGGTTCCTTTTTGCGTTGTCCATTTCTGTTTTCATTATATTCCCTTTTTGCTTTAAATATTTGCACATAGTTCTCAGTGGTAATAGTTTCTTTTTTCTGTCATTTCTGGGTTGTTTATATTGATAAATTTTTCTCATGTTCAAGAAGTGTTTTCTTGCCTCTTTGCAGGTAGCCTTGTAATTTTTTATTGGAGATCAGTTCAGTCACTCAGTTTTGTCCGACTTTTTGTGACCCCATGGACTGCAGCATGCCAGGCCTCCCTGTGTATTACCAGCTCCCAGAGTTTAGCCAAACTCATGTCCATCAAGTCGGTGATACCATCCAACCATCTCATCCTCTGCCATCCCCTTCTCCTCCTCCCTCAATCTTTCCCAGGATTAGGGTCTTTTCAAATGAGTCAGCTCTTCACATCAGGTGGTCGAAGTATTAGAGTTTCAGCTTCAACATCAGTCCTTCCAGTGAATACATTGGTTGGATCTCCTTGCAGTCCAAGGGACTCTCAAGAGTCTTCTCCAACACCACAGTTCAAAAACATCAATTCTTCGGCACTCAGCTTTCTTCACAGTCCAACTCTCACATCCATTCATGACCATTGGAAAAACCATAGCCTTGACTAGACGGACCTTAGTCGGCAAACTAAGGTCTCTGCTTTTGAATATGCTATCTAGGTTGGTCATAACTTTCCTTCCAAGGAGTAAGTGTCTTTTAATTTCATGGCTGCAGTTACCATCTGCAGTGATTTTGGAGCCCCCCAAAATAAAGTCTGTTTCCACTGTTTACCCATCTGTTTCCCATGAAGTGATGGAATCGGATGCCATGATCTTTGTTTTCTGAATGTTGAGCTTTAAGCCAACTTTTTCTTTTAATTTCATGGCTGCAGTTACCATCTGCAGTGATTTTGGAGCCCCCCAAAATAAAGTCTGTTTCCACTGTTTACCCATCTGTTTCCCATGAAGTGATGGAATCGGATGCCATGATCTTTGTTTTCTGAATGTTGAGCTTTAAGCCAACTTTTTCACTCTCCTCTTTTACTTTCATCAAGAGGCTCTTTAGTTCCTCTTCACTTTCTGCCATAAGGGTGGTGTCATCTGCATATATGAGGTTATTGATATTTCTCCTGGCAATCTTGATTCCAGCTTATGCTTCTTCCAGCCCAGCGTTTCTCATGATGTACTCTGCATGGTGATGCCATCCAACCATCTCATCCTCTGCCATCCCCTTCTCCTCCTCCCTCGATCTTTCCCAGGATTAGGGTCTTATAAGTTAAATAAGTAGGGTGACAATATGCAGCCTTGACGTACTCCTTTTCCTATTTGGAACCAGTCTGTTGTTCCATGTCCAGTTCTAACTGTTGCTTCCTGACCTGTATATAGGTTTCTCAAGAGGCAGGTCAGGTGGTCTGATATTCCCATCTCTTTCAGAATTTTCCACAGTTTATTGTGATTCATACAGTCAAATGCTTTGGCATAGTCAGTAAAGCAGAAATAGATGTTTTTCTAGAACTCTCTTGCTTTTTTGATGATCCAGTGGATGTTGGCAATTTGAGCTCTGGTTCGTCTGCCTTTTCTAAAACCAGCTTGAACATCAGGGAGTTCATCGTTCATGTATTGCTGAAGCCTGGCTTGGAGAATTTTGAGCATTACTTTACTAGCATGTGAGATGAGTGCAATTGTGCGAGAGTTTGCACTCTTTGGCATTGCCTTTCTTTGGGATTGGAATGAAAACTGACCTTTTCCAGTCCTGTGGCCACTCCTGAGTTTTTCAAATTTGCTGGCATATCAAGTGCAGCACTTTCACAGCATCATCTTTCAGGATTTGAAATAGCTCAACTGGAATTCCATTACCTCCGCTAGCTTTGTTCGTGGTGATGCTTTGTAAGGCCCACTTACTTCACGTTCCAGGATCTTTGGCTCTAGGTGAGTGATCACACCATCGAGATTATCTTGGTTGTGAAGATAGTCTTTGTACAGTTCTGTGTGTTCTTGCCGCCACCTCAGCATAGGCCCCTCCTTTTCCGCATTGCCGTTTCTGGCTGCCTTAGCCTCCCAAAGCTCTCATCTCTGTCTCAGTTCAGCAAGTCTGTTTGAGTTTCATTCTAGAGATTGCCTCCAGAAAGAAAGCTAGGGTAGCTGTTAAGGCTCATCTTGTTTGTTCCCCTACTCCTAGGGGATACAGTCCTGTGTTGCCTGCTTCTCTGTGTAGGAGAGCAGTTGTTTCGTGTATTTTGTCCAGTTGGGCTACCTAGTTTCTTACAGTGAGAGGTTAAGAGTAGTTCTCTTATTCCACAGTAGCTGAAGACAGAAGTTGGGAATTGGGATTTTTAACTCAAGGCCGGTGCTTTTCCCGTGAAGCATGTTTCGTCTTTGGATACAGGTAACCTGGCTTTCTGATTAGACTGCAGCTGCAGTGTCATTTTATTTTCGGATCCCCTCAAACATTCCAGCCTTTATTGGATACACCAGGGTGCCCCTGGCTGTTTGATCACTGGATAAATGGAATCAGATTTTTGGTTAAAAACTGAATTTTGGTTGTTTCTCATGACAAGAAGCTTTCCAGCTTTCGCTCTTGGCATGAACGGTCGGTTAGCAAGGTTTGTCATAAAGATATATGTTAGAGCTTCTTAGATAACAAGGAGCCTGTGACACAGTTATTCATTTGGTTCAAGAATCATCTTTTTACCTGAACACCCGTGTTCATAGCAGCATTATTTACAGTAGCAAAGCTATAACCTTTGTAAGTGTCCATCAACAGATGAATGGATATAGAACATGGATGGATGTGGAGGTATTTTGTGCTTAACGAAATAAGACCGAGAAAGACAAAGACTTTATGTTATCACTTATATGTTGAATCTAAAAAATAAAACTAGTAAATATAACAGAAAAGAAACAGGCTCATAAATACAGAGAATAAGCTAGTGGTTACCAGTGAGGAGGGGCAAGATCGGGGTAGGAGAGGAAGAAACACATACTATTATGTAAACTAAATAAGCTACAAGGATATATTGTATAGCACAGGGAATGTAGCCAATATTTTATGAAAACTATAAATGGAGTATCATCTGGAAACATTTTGGATCACTATACTATATAGTGTAAATGAAAGCTGCTGTAATAGTGTAGATGAAATATACCTCAATTTAAAAAAATAAAGAATCATTAAAATTTGGGAGCCTCAAGGAAAAAAGTTTTCATTGATGGCAGAATTCATTCTTCATTAATAAAGAACTGATTACATATTATTTTCTCCTTAAAATATTGAAATTAAGAAAAACTCTCTTTGCCTCAGTATTCTAATTTGATTCAGCTTGGCAGTATGCTGTTTAACGGGTAATATCAGAGTGATTTGATAGCTCATGGTTATGGAAACAGGAGTGAGATTCTACTTAGAGCTAGCCAAACTTCATGTTGAGTCTTCACAACACATCATCGACCCTCATCCTTTGTTGACAATCAGAACTTTAAAGGAGAGTTTATATTGATAAAGAACTTCATCGTGGTGGTAAATGGTATAAATAGAAATAAAGCAGACTATCATCTGGGAATCACAGAAACACAGTTTAATCAAAATCTCTGTAGTCTGGCTCCCCGTAGTCATCCTTTCTGCATTTCCCCGGGGCTCAGCGGCAGAAGGCTCCCACCTCTGTTCACAAGGCCACTCTTGCTGCCTGTCTGTGGCCCATGTGGCTGTCTCCCAGTCACTGGGAAGCCTGAGGGGTTAGGAGACAGAGAACAGATGGGAGGAGTTGGTAGTGGGTGGAGGGAGTGAGGCTTACGTGTCAAAGCTGGCCCCAGAGACCCAGACGAACAAGGCAGGGTGCTGCCCTTGTTCAGCTGCCCTGAAGAGCTGCTGGGGTTGGTTGTCACTCTTACTTTGTCCAGGTGACCTGTTGATTCCAGCAGGTAGAAACCAAATAAATAAGACAATACTTAATACCAGGAAAGTAAAAAGACTATTACATTTTAAAAATTAGAATCATCAATATATACTCATGTGTGTGTATATATATATATATATATATACACTCATATGTTATATATACTTTAGAATATACAATACTTGTTTTTTTATCAAGTATTTTTTCAAATTTTTGCTTGAGTTTTGCTTCATTTTTCTATATCTTGAGAGCAGTTTGGGTGGAGCTATCCAAAATAAAGTTAAGAGTGGTGCCTTAAGAATTGCTTTGTAAATAATTAACTTCAGAGAATCCCTGAGCCTAAAAACTCAAAGATTGATAGAAGTCGTGCCTTTGTTGTTCCTGATCCATCTGTCACCAGCTGAAGTTTGCCATTTCACATTGGCAACAAATGCTATTTTTTCTACTTCTTATATGATTATTTTAAAGAGAATAAGACAAAATGTTAATGACCCTGGGGAAAGCCTTTCACCCAAACTCTCCATATATCATCAGAATCACTTCAGAGTACTAATAGTGAGCTTTCCTCTCCAGATGTCTTTTCCATTTGTCAAGTAAGTTTCATGTATGCAACTCCATTTTGTTGTCTCAAATGTTTGAAAACATAGTTGTTTGAAATAATGTTTTAAGTGATTTAAATACACTAATGCAGAATCTTTTTATGATGGAATTTTAATTTTTAAGCTGCATACCCTTTTTTTTTGCTGTATACTCTTTATCAAATGTTATTCCTTACCTTTGCTTTTTAAAGGAATATAATCATGTAAATTAAATGATTACAATCTGACCTTCTTGTACCCTGTGTCAGAAAAACAGAACACTTTTTTGGCCTCACTCCCTACTATGCTAAAACCAATCAGTTTATAGTTTTTTAATCCACCTACACCAAGGCACTGTGTATGTTCTTCCACATGTTTCTTCTACATATCACTACCTTCTTCCCCCTTGCTCACACAGTGGGCCTGGAATCCAAAATGGTAAATAGTCAAGTTGAAGTGCTGAATTCTGGCATTAAAGAGGTTTTCTTCCCAGAATAGGTAGACATTTTACCTTATTTGGTACGTTTTAATTGTTCCCAATTTATAAGACCAGTAAACTGAGAGTCAGAGGGCTTAAATAATGCACAGGTAAGCAGCTAAAAGGAAAGTTGTAAAGATGAGACCTCAGGTCATGTGTGGATGTGAGAGTTGGACTATAAAGAAAGCTGAGCGCTGAAGCATTGATGCTTTTGAACTGTGGTATTGGGGAAGACTCTTCAGAGTGGACTGCAAGGAGATCCAACCAGTCCATCCTAAAGATCAGTCCTGGGTGTTCATTGGAAGGACTGATGTTGAAACTGAAACTCCAGTACTTTGGCCACCTCATGCGAAGAGCTGACTCATTTCAAAATACCCTAATGCTGGGAAAGATTGATGGCAGGGGGAGAAGGAGACAACAGAGAATGAGATGGTTGGATGGCATCACTAACTCAATGGACATGGGTTTGGGCAGACTCCAGCAGGTGGTGATGGACAGAGAGGCCTGGTGTGCTGCGGTTCTTGGGGTCGCAAAGAGTCGGACACAACTGAGTGACTGAACTGAACTGAACAGGTTATAAAGAGCACCATTACAATAGGAAAGATAGAGTGTATGGCCACCCACTCCAATGTTCTTACCTGGAGAATTCCCATGAACATAGGAGCCTGGTGGGCCACAGTTCCCTGAGGTCACAAAGAGTTGGACATGACTGAGCAACTAAGCACAGCACAAGTTTTATCTAGAAGAAAGACAGTTAAAAATAAAGGTATTTTTAAACTATTGTTCTTAACTTTGTATATAAAGAAAGTAGTTACAGAGGGTATACTTGCTGAGTCATGTCCAACTCTTTGAGACCCCTTGATCTGTAGACCACCACATTCCTCTGTCCATGGAATTCTCCCCTTCTACAGGGGATCTTCCCAACCCAGGCATCAAACCCAGGTCTTCTACATTGCAGGGAGATTTCTTTACAGACTGAGCCACCAGTTCAGTTCAGTCATTCAGTCGTGTCAGACTCTTTTCAACCCCATGGTCTGCAGCACACCAGGCTTCCCTGTCCATCACCAACTCCCGGAGCTTGCTCAAACTCATGTCCGTTGAGTCAGTGATGCCATCCAACCATCTCATTGTCTGTCGTCCCCTTCTCGTGCCTTCAATCTTTCCCAGCATCAGAGTCTTTTCCAGTGAGTCAGCTGTTTGCATCAGTTGGTGAAAATATTGGAGCTTCAGCATAGCCTTTCCAATGAATATTAAGGACTGATTTCCCCTAGGACTGACTAGTTTGATCTCCCACAAAAGATATACATGTAACCGTCTATAAAGCTAAATTCATTTTAAGCTAAAATTGTAAATGTTAAGATTTTACTTGAGCAGATTTACCTAAAAACTTGTTAAAGATTAAAACATTCTATAGTCATCATCAACCTCTTTGAGTCTGTCCAGACCGCCTCCCATGTCATCTTACTCAGCATATGTAACGGGTGCTCTGGGAAGTTCATGCATGTGGACATTTGTACAAATAACAACTCACAGTCATGTTCAGTATTCCTTTCTCATGTCATATTTCACTTTATACTCTTTCTTTGAAAAAGGTGAATAAAACCATAGAATTTACATTACCAGATATTAAGACCTCCTATAACATTATAGATAAACAACCTGACCAATGGAGCAGAATAGAGAAATCAGACAATATTCTGTTACCTTATTTGTTACAAAAGTGCCATGTGTAATACATGCAGTGAGGAAAAAATAATCTTTTTAAACACATGGTTGCAAGTTAGTTAAATATCCAGTGGAAAGAAATTAATCTGGAATTTATATTGTACACAGAAAAGTTCAGCTCTGAAAGGTAAAACAGTAAACCTTTTGAGGGAAAAAATTCTCCATAACCTTAGAGTAAACAAAATATCTTAAATAGGACACAAATAGCACTACTCATAAATGAAAAACCTGATAGACTGTGCTGTAATTATATGAATTATTCTTCCGCACCTAAAGACATCATTGAAAGAGAAGAGGCAACCCACGGGGTGGGAAGAGATAATTCATAATACGTGTATTTAACAAGATTCTTCTCCAGGATCTATAAAGGTTTCATATAAAGCCAATATGATTAAATGGACAAAAGCTTTGACACAGACTTCACAAACGAGAAATACAAATTGTACACATAGATATGGATGTGGACTTATTAGGAAGGAATGATGCTAAAGCTGAACCTCCAGTACTTTGGCCACCTCATGTGAAGAGTTCACTCATTGGAAAAGACTCTGATGCTGGGAGGGATGGAGGACAGGAGGAGAAGGGGACGACAGAGGATGAGATGGCTGGATGGCATCACCGACTTGATGGATGTGAGTTTGAGTGAACTCCAGGAGTTGGTGATGGAAGGGAGGCCTGACGTGCTGTGATTCATGGGATCACAAAGAGTCGGACAGGACTGAGCGACTGAACTGAACTGAGAGCTCTGGAAATGAAGACCACAGTAAAGTATTACGGATGCTAGAAGTGATGCATGGAGAAAGAAAACGTCAGTTACATCAAGGATATAGAGCAGTTGGTAGACATGTAAACTGGTATAAAAACATTTTAGAAAACTGTTTGCTTAACCCTAAGTGTCAGCAATTCCACTTCTAGTATTTACTCAACAGGAATATATACATATGTTCTTTGGGAGATGATGTATTAATGTAAATGATATGAAATTGCCATTTTTTGTAGGTACTGTCAGCAGTGGTTCAGTCTACTGGAACGTTCATAGTAGCACTACTGGTTATAGGGAAAGACTGGAAACTCTCCCAATGCCCGTTTACAGTCGAATGTTCTAATTGTGATGTGTCACACAGTGGAAAATAGCCGCAAGAATGAACAGGCTACAGCTGCATGGAAGAACATGCATGACCTCACAAAAATAACATTGTACGAAGGCAGCCAGCCCCAGAAGAGTGCATACTATATCATTCCACTTATATAAAGTACAGAAACAGACAAAACTAGTCTGTGATGTTAGAAATCAGGGTAGCAGTTATCCTTGCTGTGGGACAAGGAAACAGAAGGGAAACAGAAAGCAGGAGTCTGAGGGTATGAGAAATGTTTGGTTTCCTAGCGCTTGTTGCATAGGTGTGTTCAGTTTGTTGACACTCAGCAGACTGTACACTTATATGCACATTTTTTGTATGTATATTACAGTTAAAAAATAAAAATCCTAAACCTAACTTCAATCTTAATACCATTGGCTTCTTCCTCTCTTTTTTACTATTCTCACTTACATATTCTTTCTCCTTGATTCCTGCAATATGTATTTACTCACTGCCTCAGTCCTAAATGTATGAACTGGTTTCAGGATTACACTCCAGTACCTCTGCTAACAACAAACATGAAATCCTAAATTTCTTTGTTTTGTTGTTATATATTCCATTGAAGGTGGATTATTATGACTGTGTTTAAAAGTTTCTTAGATTATTTTCCTTCTTTTGTGATTTTATCAGTTTGATAATTAGGTTCATTTCCTTTTGCTTTTATAAAATTTTAATTTGTTGCCAACCCTTACTGATTTAATTTCATTTTTTTTAATATGCAAAAAATGACGATGGTCCGCAGAACTGATAAAAAGGATACAGATAAGACTTTGTTCCTTCTGTTCTTCTCCCTTACTCACACTTATCCTTTTGCTTTTTTTCATTATTATTCCTTGCACATTATTATATATTGTTATTGAAATAGATAACAGATTTCATAGTGTACCATTTTTTATACTTTCATATCATTTGGATAGATTTTCTTCGAACTCACTTGGGAACAAATCATGACTGACCATTTTGAAGAAACTTTTTGAAGAGGTGGTTCAACTTCCCAAGGAAAAGAAATATTTCAACTTACAGGGAAATCAATAGTCTTTACAGCCTTGATTTCTGTTAACACATTTCCCAATATTTAGCGTTATCTATCAGTTTATCTAAGCCCCAGCTACGTTTTAATTTAATGAGAGCATTTACTTTTCAATAATGTTGTTTATTGAGAGATAAAGCCCATGTAAAAAACATTTTCCAAGTAGTTCACACATTTATATTGTACTTGTAAAAGCAAACTTTTGTCTTCTTTTCTCTTATTTTCACTGGAAATCGTAGGTAAGAAGAATGGAATAGGCACCTGTGTTTATTGATGGCTTCTTATAATGGGGGCACTGTACTGGGTGTTGTACTTGCATTACTTCATTGAATCCTCCCAGCAGTTGTGCTAGAGAGGTAAGAGTTAGCTCTCATATTTTTCAAATAAGGAACTTACCTTACTGTTGTTGTTCAGTTGCCCAGTCATGTCTGACTCTTTGTGGCCTATGACCCCATGGACTACATCACGTTAGGCTTCCCTGTCCCTCACCATCTCTGGGAGTTTGCCCAAATTCATGTTCTTTCCACCAGTGATGCCATCTCATCCTCTAACACGCTCTTCTTCTTCTTCCCTTGATCTTTCCCAGCATCAGGGACTTTTCCAGTGAGTTATCTGGGTGCATCAAATGCCCAAAATACTGGAGCTTCAGCTTCAGCATCAGTCCTTCTAGTGAATATTCGGGGTTGATCTCCCTTAAGATTGACTGGTTTGATCTCCTTGTTGTCCAAGGGACTTTCAGGAGCTTTCTCTAGCACCACCGTTCAAAGGCATCAATTCTCTGGCATTCTGCCTTCTCTATGGTCCAGCTCTCACAACCGTATGTGACCACTGGGAAAACCATAGCCTTGACTAAATGGACCTTTGTTGGCAGAGTCGTGTTCTGCTTATCAACACACTGTCTAGGTTTGTCATCGCTTTCCTCCAAGAAGCAATCGTCTTCTGATTTCATGGCTGCAGTCACCATCCACATTGATTTTGGAAGAAGGAAAAGGAAATCTGTCACTATTTGCCATGCACTAATGGAGCTGGATGCCATGATCTTAGTTTTTTTTAATATTTAGTCTTAAGCTAGCTCTTTGACTCTCTCTTTATTACCTTATTAATATTTGAAAATTTCCCAAAGTTAAATGCTTGGAAGTGGCAGGTTGAGATTTGTCTCAACCCAGATCTTGATGACTTCAATGAATTAGTTATGGGACTTAGTTATGGGTTTTTAGAGTTGTTACTCTGTTGCTAAGTTGTGTCTGACTCTTTATGACCCCATGAACTGTAGCACGCCAAGCTTTTTTCCTTCACTATTTCCCGGAGTTTGCTCAAATTCATGTCCATTGACTTGGTGATGTATCTAACCATCTCATCCTCTGCTTTCCATCTTTCCTACCATTAGGGTACTTTCCAAGAGTTGACTCTCTGGATCAGATTTTAAGAGTTTAATCATTTTTAGTTGAAGTTTAGGATTGATTTCTGTATGAAAAAGAAGAAAACTGAAGACAAAAATAAGATTTTGAATTATGGCTTCTTTTCAAGTTTCAGGTTTGAGATTTTAGCACTTTTTTCCAGTCTAAAAAAGATCAGACTGTTGCTCCCTTGGCTCAAAATATAGTTTTTATGGTAACTGCTGATCTTTTGTCCCAGTACTGAGTTTCCTTTAAGCTAAGGATGTATCTAGTATGAGTAAGTTGTCAGTTTAGATAATTTAATTGCCTGAGGTAGTACCCTAAAGTCTAATCGCCACCACCGTTTCAGGATAGATCACGTGATCAATAGAAGGACTGTGTGAGAAACCACAGGAAAATGACTTGTGATCTGGTCCTCCTCCTCCATCTTTGCTCCCTTGGAGAACTTGCAGTTAGCTGCTAGTTGTCTGTTCCTCCTCCCTGCCTCAGAGCTGGCAGACCATCTTCTACACACAGGTGTGACACCCTTGCCCACTGTGAAGTGACTCCATTGTCCTTAGGATAAATCCCAGGCACCTTATGGACTCTCAAGTCCTTTTATGGCCCAAACCTTGCCCAGCCACCCCACCTTCTCTTGTGCCCCCCGCACCAAGCACTCAGAGCTCTGCTGAGCCTCTGGCTCTCTCCTGTACCTGGCGTGTCACTCTTGGGGCTCTCTGTTATGCAGGTTGTTCTGTCTGCCTTCTTGTACATGTTCTCCCCTCTCGACTGCACAGCCTTGTTTGTGTGGCACCATCTTCTAACACTCCTACTTCTTGTCCTGCACCATAAAACAACTTTCACCCAACTAGATGACTCAGAGTCAACTGCTGTTGGTCATTCTAAACCATGAAATGCTTAGCAGTCTCTGCCTTGAGTATTAAACCTGAGTTTGTGAGTATTCTCAGTTCTGGTATACTTTGTTATATAAAATACTCAGTCTGAACTGTTTTTTGAGGTACTATTTTATAATTTAACCTTCTTTGAATGTTTTGCTTTTAAATGACAAGAGGCTTAGTTTTTGTGCAGTTAGAGCCATTTGTTTCTAATTCTCCTTCCCCATAGTTGAAGGTAAGAAGTAGAGCATAATAACTTTGAAGGAAGAAATAGTGATAATATTTGCTTTCTGTGCAAAACAGAGCAGCTGTTTCCAAGTGTGCATGTCAAAAATTAACAAGAATACGATGGCATATTATTCTCTGATTGTGTAAATTAAAAGATACCCTAAGGTTTTTATTTGGTTGTTGGCCAACATTTTATTTTGAAAAAATTCAATAATCCTGAAAAGCTGAAAGAATTATATATGAAATATAACAAATACCTAAATTCTGTATTAATATTTTTCTGTATATCCTCTGTTCATTTACCAGTCCTATCACATTTTTCATGTACTTCAAAAATAATTGTGGATGTTAGTACACTTCAACTCTAAACACTTCAGAATGAGCATCATTATGAAAAGTTCAGTAGTGATTTACATTTTCTAAACAAAATACATATTTATACATGGGTGTGATGAAATGCACAAATCTAAAGTACACCATTATGGCTCAGTGATAAAGAATCTGCCTGTCAGGCAGGAGACATGAGTTTGATCCCTGGGTCGGAAAGATCTCCTAGAGAGGGATATGACAACCCACTCCAGTGTTCTTGCCTGGGAAATTCCGTGAAATTTCATGAACCCGGCAGACTGCAGTCCATGGTGTCAAAGAGAGGCAGACACAACTTAGTGACCAAACAACAGCAGCAAAGTACACCATTAGGTGGGTTTTTTCATACACATAGTATCTCAGACCCTTACCAGTCAGGACACAGAGTGTTGCCATCACCCCAGAAAGTTTCTTCATGCCTCTTCCCAGTCAGTCTCCACCCCAGCCGTTCAGAGACAATCACTGTTCTGGTTTTGTTCACCACAGATGAAGTTTGTCTTTTGGGGCATTTTGTATAAATGAAATCATAAAATAGGCACTCTTTTTCAGACTTTTTGTACTTGGGATTCACAGTATGTATCAGTACTTCATTCTTTTTTTTGCTTAGTAATGTTCCAGTCTGTGCCACAAAATTTGTTGATCCGTTTACCTTTCAGCGGACACCTGAGCTGTTTCCAGTTTGGGGCTGTTATGAATAAAGCTGCTATGAATATTCTTGTATAAATATTTATTTCTTTATATATGTGGGAGAAAATTGCTGGATATTTATTACATTTTATAAAAAAGTGTACCTTTTTCAAAAGCGGCTGTACATTTTGCACCCCAAAAAATGTATGAGAGTTCTAATTGGGCCACATCCTCACCAACATATGGCAAAGTTAGTCTTTTTAACCATTCCAGTGAGAATGCAGTGATGTCTCATGGTGGTCTTAATTTGCAGTTTTATGATAGCTAATGACATTGAGCAGTTTTCAATGTACTTATTGGCTGTTTGTGTGAAATTTTTTGTCCAAACCTTTTGTTCATTTTTCTAAGAATTTTATAGTGTACTCGTATATACACCACCCAAGTTCTACCGTATTTCTCCATGCCTGTTTTATCTCTTGTGTACTCATCTGTCTCCTTCCAACCATCAGTCTTTTTTTCACATATTTCAAAATAAATTGAAGGCATCTGTACATATCAACTTGGAGTTCAGAATCTGTTTAAAATGTCCTTGTTTTGAGAACAAATTGTTCATGCCTCTCCTTCCCACTTTCCTTCACTACAGTGCACTGCCTGTCTCTTAGGCCAGGTGTGCTCTGAGATGATATTTAGCCCTGCTTAGGCCTGATTCTAAATATGACTTAAAACACCATAGTATTGCCAGAAGCCCATCTGTCCATTTTTAACCTGGTTGTTTGTCTTTTTATTATGAGATTGTTGGAATTCTTTATATATGCTTAATATCTTTGAAATATGTGTTTTGCAAGTATGTTCTCCCAGTCTGTGGCTTACTTTTTCATTTTCTTAAAATGTGTTTTGATGAGCAAAAGGCTTTATTTTTGATGAAGTCTAATTTTTCAGTTTTTTATGATGATTGTTTTCTCTGTCCTCAGAAACCATTGCCTACCCCAAAGCCATGGAAGTGTTTTCCTTTATGCTCTTCTATAAGTTTTATCATTTTTGATTTTATGTTTATGTCCACAGTGCACTTCACATGGACTTTGATGTCCAGCATGAGGCCAGGGTCGAGACTTATCTTTTCCCAGTAGATTTCAGGTTGTTTCAGCAATGCCTGTTGAGAAGTCTTCCATTCCTAATGAGGATGCTTTGGCATCTTTATTTAAAATCCAGTGATCATTTAAATGTGGATCTGTGTCTGAGTGCTTCATTCAGTGCCATTGATCTATTTCTTAATCCTTTTGCCAGTCCTGTCCTGATGACTATAGCTTTACAGTCAGTCATGAAATCAAGTAGGGTAACTCCTCCAACTTGTTCTCCTTTTATAATATTGCTCTGGATGTCCTAGTTCCTTTACATTCCATTTCTGTTTTAGAATCAGCTTGTTTTAAAGGAAAAAAAGTATCTAGCAGGAATATGGTTGAGATGGTGTTGAATCTGTAGATTAATTTGGGCTTAATTCTAGTCCATCATTATAGTAGCTCTCCACTTACATAGTTGTTCCTTCATTTCTCTCAGCAAAGTTTCCTAGTTTTTATTGTAAAGATCTTATGCGTAAATTTATTTCTAACAATGTTGCCAGTGAAATAGTCCTCAAATTTCATTTTGTTTATACTCTGACTAATGACGTAAATGCTGCTTTCTATTCTGCTTTGCTATGATTTTGTAGACTTGTCATTGAGGTGGAAAGTTATGTATTAATTTATGTTTATGTCAAGCATAAGTTGAAAACCCCTTTAAAAGACAATTCATTGTGCATCAATTCAGATTAAGATGTATTTTGTTGAAACTGCTAGAAGCCTCTAAGAATGAGTTTATTTGTTGCCTGTATGTTATGGCCACTTAAGTGTGATGGATATCTTAAAGAAAAAAGAATAGATTGCTGCTACATTACCATCTTGTCAGTGGATGCATTTTGACCTAATTAGTTTTATGATTATTGTTTACTGATGTAGCAGATTTATTAAGTGTGGGACGATGTAGTAAATGCCAGGGTTACAAAGGGAGAAAGAAGTAATCCTTGAGTTTAGTTCATTCCACAGCCATTGGTAAGTGTTATTGGGGTTGTGTTTGCTATGGAAACACATCAACCAAATAGAAAAACACCAAAGAAAGTTGGCTTAATTTTCATCATATATTCTTGAAAATATTATTTTCAAAATGCTAAAAAGAGGGCTTCTGTGTTATTGCTAAGCAATATACTGTTATCTTTAATTTGTTTCAGTACTTAAGTGTGTGTGTGTGCATGTATGTATGTGTATATATATATATAGCCATTTGTGACTGAAAATTTCTGACCCTGAGCTAGCACATACTTTAAGAAACCTACTTTTTTCCCCACTCTGGCTCCCAACACCTGCTCCAGACTCTGGGAATGAGAAGTTCCCGCTTGAGCCCTAGAGTATATTCATGTATTCAGACTGTGTGATGCTCATGAAGTTCTATGCTATTATGAATGTGGTGAAGTGGTAATGAGCCTCATTTTGAAAAAGAATTGTTGATTACTGGGGGCATTAATATCATTCTGAGCTGTATGTATTTAATTATACACAATTTAGTGCTTTACAGATATTTGTGTTCAAGAATTTGCCCTGTTATTTTAAGATTTTTTTTCTAAAATATTCTGGTTTCCCAGTCTTTCTGTATTGGTTCGTTTGAAAATTGTGTGTAGTCTAATAAAAACAGAGATGTACTTTGTCATGGTGTTTCCCAAGGTTTCTTATCCTTCCTTATTAAATTTATGCTTATTTGTATGTGTAAAATGTTCATAGTACATCTAGTATTCCCACTTCTTATTTTCCTCCTAATTTTTTTGTTTATATTTGTATTCTATGTATAAATAGTCTCTAGCATTGTGACTTAAGAAAATGTTTCTGCTTGACAGTGGAATTTGCTCTATTTCCTATTTTCTTTCTCGTTTGTCTTTTCTTTGTTAGAAGTTCTCACCCTTCTCTTTGAAACTTCCTAACTCTTAAGTTCACATGTAAATAGTGTTCTCTAAGGTTTTTTATTAAAAAAACAAAAAAAAAACTACTTCATGTTTCTAAAAGTAGTATCTGGGAGAAAATTTAAAGCACAACAAACACAACACTGGAAAAGAAACCATTGTGACCATCCATGACTAAAGAGCCGGGATCATTTTTTAAGAGAAGTGTTTTTATTGTCAGTCACTGTTTGCACTTCTCGTTCTTGGCTTTGCATTTTCTTTGGTGTGTGTGCGTGTGTGTGCGTGCGCGCACGTGTGTGCACATGCACACTGCTTGGCTACTCACTAGCACTTTTCATTATAATACCACTTCAGTATTCTTGCCTTGAGAATCCCATGAACAGTATGAAAAGGCAAAATGAGAGGATACTGAAAGAGGAACTCCCCAGGTTGGTAGGTGCCCAAATGCTACTGGAGGTCAGTGGAGAAATAACTCCAGAAAGAAGGAAGGGATGGAGCCAAAGCAAAAACAATACCCACCTGTGGATGTGACTGGTGACCAAGCAAGGTCTGATGCTGTAAAGAGCAATATTGCATAGGAACCTGGATATTAGGTCCATGAATCAAGGCAAATTGGAAGTGGTCAAACAGGAGATGAAATGAAAGTCAGTCGTATCCTACTCTTTGTGACCTCTTGGACTATACAGTCCATGGAATTCTCCAGCCAGAATACTGGAGTGGGTAGCCTTTCCCTTCTCCAGGAGATCTTCCCAACCCAGGGATTGAACCCAGGTTTCCCACATTGCAGGCGGATTCTTTACCAGTTGAGCCACCAGGGAAGCTGGCAAGAGTGAATGTAGACATTCTAGGAATCAGCGAACTAAAATGGACTGGAATGGGTGAATTTAACTCAGATGACCATTATATCTACTACTGTGGGCAGGAATCCCTTAGAAGAAATGGAGTAGCCATCATGTTCAACAAAAGAGTCCAAAATGCAGTACTTGGATACAATCTCAAAAACGACAGAATGACGTCTGTTCATTTCCAAGGCAAACCATTCAGTATCGCAGTAATCCAAGTCTATGCCCCAACCAGTAATGGTGAAGACGCTGAAGTTGAATGGTTCTATGAAGACCTGCAAGACCTTTTAGAACTAACATGCAAAGAAAATGTCCTTTTCATTATAGGGGACTGGAATCCAAAAGTAGGAAGTCAAGAAACAACTGGGATAACAGGAAAATTTGGCCTTGGAATATGGAATGAAGTAGGGCAAAGGCTAATAGAGTTTTGCCAAGAGAACGTACTGGTCATAGCAAACACCCTCTTCCAACAACACAAGAGAAGACTCCACACATGGGCATCACCAGATGGTCAGCACCAAAATCAGATTGATTATATTCTTTGCAGCCGAAGATGGAGAAGCTCTATACAGT